>JAPTHN010000023.1:4217143-4419957 GCA_026936325.1 Platynereis dumerilii | reverse complement strand
CAAACTCATTGAAAATCGTATAGTCTTTTCATTTAAGCTCTTTTGTTTATTGAAATTAAAGAAAAGTAGCAAAAAGAACTACCAAGACCTCAGAAATTGCCTTGTTAATTTCATTGAAGTTATAAATTGATCGAGATTCTTAGCATTTCTCCAGTCATGTAGGATTCACAAAAAAAAACTAAATTTATCAGACTATACACAACAACTTTGCAATTTAGCTTATTAAATATCTTAGGAAATACATTCAGGGTTAAAATTAATTTAAATGTAAATGTAGGATTTTTTATAGTCCATTTTATACAGCGATGAAGTCAGTCTCAACCGACTTTACAATTACACCCTGGCCTCCTCGTGGCGGTGGGTGGTAACACTAAGGTGAAGCCCTCTATCCTTAGTGGCCAACACGAGACAGTGCGCTTGCACACGTCTCCCCGACGGAAATGGGGCAACCTGTTTGCCGTGGGTTGCGACCCGTGTCGGAGGATGAAGGGGTCCTGGTAGTTGAGTTGGGTGGGCCTAAGTTGGTCCCTCCCATACAATACACTACTTTGGCCTGGATTTCTCCTAGACGGGAGGCTGGATTGGCCCGGTCCAGTCAATCGGCTTGTCATGTTGTCACTAGGACTTCGGTCCTATTTGGCCATGGCTGATGGGTCAATCAAAGAAGGTTCTGACCAAGTCTACATGCTGGCCATGTTTTAAATATGATTGCAGCTGTATCTCTTACCAAGCCTTCTACGAGTATATCCCCCATGTATCCCTGGACTAGGGTACTGGGCGCAGCCCTACCCATATTAGTCCCCCTTGTTGGGCTCCTTGGTGGATGGGAGCATGGGATGAACATCATAAATTCCTATGGCATACTCTCTTCCTAATTCACAGTCTCGACTAAAACGGCAGCGGTCATCCTCGGATGACTGTATCTACCCAGAACTCCTAAATCGACAAACGACAACACGAAAGTCGGAGTACCGACACAGGTACATAGTGTTCAAACCAACTAACAGGCTATCTCCCTTCGCCATCTACAAGACGATACTTCAAGAAGTCGGCGAACCTGCAGAGACAACCTTACAGAGAGATGGAACCGTCCTATTTAAGACCAGAAACGACGACCAGACTCGGAAACTCCTTAGGCTGAAAGATGTTACAGGTACACAGGCAATAATCGAGCCTCATCAGACCTTGAATACTTCCAAGGGAGTGGTTTTCTCCTCCCTTAGCTATTTAGACTCGGATGACGATTTACAAGAATGGTTTGAAACTTTTACTGATGTCATTCATTTTCATAGAATCCCACAGAGGGATAATCAGGAGCTTCTTATCTTGACTTTTCAGACACGACTCTTCAGAGAGCGTTAAAGTTATATGGGAGCTATGTAAGGTACGACCTTACATCCCCAATCCAAGAAGATGCTATAAATGTCAACGTTTCGGTCATCTGAGCAAGTGGTGCCGACGACAAGAAGTTTGTGGACACTGTGGATCCGAGGACCACGTTCAATCAAAGGAACAACCTTGCTCAGCCCCTCCTCTTTGTGTCAACTGTAAGGAGGATCATCCCTCTTACAGCAAAACTTGTAGACAGTGGACTAAGGAAAAAGAAATCCTCACATTGAAGCAACCCAAGCGATATCTTTTCCGGAGGCTAGAAGGATCGTGGACCAGCACTCAGGAATTCCGAGCTATGCGGACATGGCAGGATATCGACATCCTCATCAACGTGTGACATCAAGACGAAGACTACAACTCGAAGAACACAGCATCAACAGATCACACCAACAACACACAGAGAACCCAGAAGACACTAGCAGACACTCGGGAAGAACAAATGAAAAACCACTCTAAAGACAACAAACACCACAAACCAGTCTACTCCCCGGCGGACCTTGAAGAATCAAACACACCGGCTGGCACCACAACTCCTCCAGATACAGCAATGGAAGAATGAAGCAGACACTGAAGAGGAACAGGAAGGATCAAATGATGGCGGGGACACGACAACCCAGCAACGAATCCATGGAAGAAGAACAAGAGGAAGAGGAAAACATGAAGAGGATCAAGGGGACTCACAGGAAGAAGAAAACGAAGAAGGACAAGAGGAAGAGGAAGAAGATGATCCAGGAAACCAAGAACAGGATGGAATGGACAAAAAGGAAACAAAACCTGTGGATGAAGGAAAAGACAGGGCACAAAACGAAGACAACCAAACAATCACAACCAAAGATTATCTTTACTACTTTTTTTTTTTTTAATAAAATTTATTTGCCAGCCAATAAAAACAAATGTAATGCTAATCGATAATTTGGATAGATAAAATATCAAAAATCAAATATCAGAAATTTCAGATTTCAGAGAACTATGTTCCAGGTTGTTGGTCAGTTGATGTTGATAATTCCATTTTCTTTCATGCTTTTCTAGGGTGTTGTTTTTCTTTGCCACATATTTTTCTATGTTCTGGATTTCTTGTGTTCGTCTGATAAGTTCTTCTGTTTGTGGGGCTGTATTTTTCCTCATTTTGCAATAATATATATATAACTTTGTTGCGCTCAGGATGAGGTCCAGTACCTTGTTGCGGAGGGTCCCAAATATGATTGTCGTCGGTGTAATGTCCAGATGAAATCCTGTGTTCTGCATCGTCCATTCTTGCACGTCTTTCCAAATATTCTGTACTTTCTCACATTTACAAAGTAGGTGGCTGTATGTTTCCACTTCTTTTTACAGAGATCGCATAATGGGCTATCCTTGATCTTCCACCTGTGTAGTTTCTCATTTATCCCCAATATTCGATGAATTAATCTGTATTGAAAACTCCTTATTTTTGTTGACTGCGTGCTCTTGTATATCATTCTGAAGCTTTTCCTCAGCTGTGCTTGGTTTAGTTCGGAGTTTGCTGTCTGGAGTTCTTCGTGCCACTTGCTTGGTAGACTTTCTGGGTCTTTGACTTCTATTTCTATTAATTTCTGGTATACCATCTTGCTTGTTTGCAGACCTTGCTTAGTTCTTCAGCAACATTAAGTTGAGTGGTCATTACTCGTTTGTTTAATCGCCAATTTCTCGGTATTGCACTGCTCATGCTATAAAATTCCATAAAATTTGTTCTGAGTCTGTAGCGTATATAAAATTGTTCATAGTTAAGCATATTTCCGTGCTCGTCTTTTAGGTCCTTTATTTGGTTTATTCCTGCTCTTTGCCAGGTACTGTAATATTGTACTTGGTTCCTTATTTTAACATGGCTGTTATACCAAAGCGGCTGATCGTTTACTTCTTCCTCTGTCAGTTCACTCAATTCTTTGTGGCTGTAGTCTGCCCACTTGGTCAGAACCTCGCTCCAAAATATGTTTGTCGGCAGAGTTCTTGACGTTGGAGATCTTGTGAAGAGATGTTCCCTTTCAGTATTTGTAAACCTCCTTTCGGGAAGCTGGCTAGTGCGCACTTTACTACTTCCTAGATGAAGAACCATCACCTGAAAAGATTGAAAAATTCCGACCGACGTTTGTACGAGACTGGCTAGAACCGGCAGTGAAGCATCTTCAAATGTCTGGCTTTGGCAATGTGTCTCGGAAGCTGACTGAACGAACAAAACAGAAGTTGCGCAGCTGGCATGAAGATACACATACAACCAAAAGAGAAATATTCAATTTAGTCACCACCTGCACCTTCACTGATGAGTTCTATGGAATCCTCAGTATTTTGGTCTTACATGATCATTTGTCTGTTGCTATGAAATTGATAAGAAAACAAAGGACAACAGACAACATAACACAAAAAAGGAATAACTAAGTAGCAATCTAACAGAACTACACAGACAATTAGTACAAACATGATACAAAAAAAGAATACCTAACTACCAATCAAACAGGACTATAAAGACAAATAGCCCAACAAGGTGCTGATGAGACGTAAAGCCCAAACACACACACACACACACACACACACACAATTACACCCTTGGCAGGCCTGTGCAAGCATGAGCCTTTCTCTACTCCCTCGGGAGCATACAGCCAGGTAGCCATTTCCAGCGCACACAATGCTATGCCACTCTACAATCGTCATCACTGCCTATAGCCAAGTGCACAGTAATACATTTCTGGAAAACAATTTTAAAAATCAATCAAAAAATGTATGCAAGTGGTCGAAGGGCTTAAATGACCGATTCAGAATTTGATTAAATATGTCTATCAATATTGAACTGCTTGCAGAAATTTGCAGTCTTCTCAAGATTTTAGGATTATTGCCAGGAATTTAATTGTTGAAGACTTCCAAAAAGCAATTGTTGCAAACCTTGTGACTATGTTCTGATCAGGTTTTAGTCCCATTATAATTTTTACATTTTTGTTCTCCACATTCAATGTGTATTTATACTAGGCCTATATGTACATGCGGCATATATGGTTGTGCACTGCTTTTATGGTGGAGGTATAATAAAAGTCTATATTCCATTTGGCCAATCGAGGAATATGGCAAATTTATATATTATACTTACACCTATTGATTATGCTATTGTTATGCTGAATGTGTGCTTTGCACCATGTGCATCTACACTTTGCTTGTCTACAGTTGCTGTGCAGGAACTGGATGAATGACTCAGCAAAGATGGAAGTATGTAATGAAAGCCATCACTGGCCCATCAGCCCTCTGCAGTGATCAGCTGAGTCACTGATTGTCTGTCAGGCTGCAGCCGTCAGAACATATTCAACAGTAACTGTTGTTCACATCCTGAAGACCAGTGCACACATGGACATTGACCTACTAATGGTTTATGCTGCAACAACATTATGCTACATTTGGACTTTGCTTGAACGTATTTTACTTCACCAAAGCAGTCATGCGGGACAATCTTTGAAGAGCACCCAAGGATATAAATAGTCTTTGGTCATGATTTCATGCCAAGACCCTCAGTGAGGTTTTTTTAACTGAGTATTGGACTGCCAGACCTTGGGTCGTATCTCTTGTAAATATCTGATTCATCATATCGCCACTATTTAGAACATTGCACAGATCTACACTGCACAGAGTCTTTGGAGGAGCCCTGCCACTTGATTAACTTAAAGAGAAGACAATGAGTACCGTTTCGAATTCCGTCAAAAAGAGAAGGAGTGACAATCCTGTTGACAAATACATCATCGACCATTCTGCCAAACTAACTCCAGAACAGAAAGGATTACAAGCTGTGAGTCATATAGAATTATTAGCATCATATTTTGTATAATGTTTATTATTATATTATATTGATAAATTGTGTATCACTCAAAGAGACATGAATGTAATATCTTCTTGTCTCTGGTAAGTTCTGTATCAACATCGCTACAATGAAATATTAATTATTAAATTAGTATGTGTATCATGTGGGCCTATGTGATATCACCTACTCTATAGACAGCTACATCAATACTGATTCAAATGAAGTATAACATCTTTATTGATCCAATTTCTACATGCATTTGTTGTGATATTAGCAGAAAATAACCATTGATTGTGATATGAGGGGGGGGGGGTTTCTTCTGCACTTTCACTCATGGTTTAGAAGTACAACGAAAAATCCTGGAACAGTTGCAAGCTGCATGCAGTTAAAAACACAGCTGTTGAACTTTTTTTCGTCATGCATGATGTACTGCTGGTGTTGCAGAGTCATTGAATGACTTTGCTAATATTTTTCGTAAGGCTAATTCAGCTATGACAATATATTTCAATTATTTAAATTAATTGTGTGACACTATTTAAGGCCTATCTCAAAAATAATGAAGCCGAAGTGTGACATGACCATCAAAATTTCAAAATGTATTTTTGTATAAAATGACCTAGGCATATTGTAAAGAACATATTTAAGTTCCAGAAACTATATTGGCCATGGTGCTTTGATGAGTGGAAATAATTGATAACAGCTGAATATTACAGAATTTTAGAAGTTTGTTTTTCATGGCAGTGAAACATAACTGGGCTGAATGGTAATTTGTCAAGAACTTAAATCGTTTTTCTTTATTTGACAACAACTGCCACATTTTTAAAAGTCTTCTGGATGATTGTCATTCAAATACACCAAATACATTTTGAGAAACACCCAATTTTTCGAAATTTTTCAGAAATTTCTTTTCAAAACTTACATATATTAACCCCAGAAGCATATTTTTTCGTTTAAAAATGATTTTAACTGCCCTATGTTATGCGTCTGTATGTGGGCTTCAAATTGATACCAAATATGTGCCACCGAAGTGAATGTATGCTCAGCAAATGATGATAGAGTGTGATTTTTTGCCATTTTTCGACATAAAAAGCTGATTTTAAGTACTGGTGTGATATGAATCTTCAGAAAATGTTCTGGTTTTGACTCAAATCGATTTTATATTAATTATCAATCATAACTGGGGGTAAAATACTACCATTTACAAAATAAAAAATATTTTGTTACTGTTTATTGCCTTTTTAGACAATTTGGGCCCAAATTTTAAAGAATGCCCCATAAATGTTAAAATTTTTGTAATAAGGCAATGAAACAAACTCCAACTACTGAAATTAATTGTTAATTTTCACTCCAAGTAATAATATTAGAATGATCTCTTCACTGTTTGTCAGAAAAAAAATTGAATACGATCAAAATTTTTCAGAGCGTTACGCGTGCGACGAACATAACTTTTGAATTTAATCACCAGAAACCAGTCAAAAACTTAGTTAGTTCATGGATTAATAAAACTTCATAGATGTACTATATTTTCAGCCAATCCAGATTAAAAACAGAGCTTTCATGGCTCTGTACAATTTGAAAGTACTCTCGGCGTTACGTGTGCGACACATTCACCTTTCCAGCTATTCATTAGAATTCTTCCGTGAACTAGATTTACCAGAATCATAAAAAGCTCCCAAACAACTAAGTAGATGTTATAATAGATCTCAATGGCAAAAAGATTCTACTGAAATATGCTGAAGGGAAACTAGAGCATTTCTGATCAGGAACACTCAAATTTGACTCAATTTTACAAAGTCAACCTTTGAACCGAAATAACTCAATCATTTCAAAACAAGTGGATGGAAGTGCTTGTTTCAATGGATTTATGAAGCCTGGGGATGTGGAGATTCCAAAAAGTAAAAGGAGATAGCAATGGAACATGTCAAACTTTGTAAAATTGAAAGAATTCATCAGGTGAAAAAGTCTATGTCACGCTAAATAAGTGACAAAATGCATGTTTTCCAATATACTTTCATCTCTATCTCAATAACCTTTTGACAAATTGCCATGAAATTTTCAGGATTTTGGCGTAAGAATGTAATTAAGGCAAGACTGTAATATGAAGTTGTTTCATACAGCTGTTATCAAAATTTGTGACCCTCAGTGAAAACCAGCTGTGTGGCTTCATTATTTTTGAGATAGGCCTTAAGCGATACGATTGATGTGTTCACTGATATTTTGTCAACTTTGTTCATCCTAATGATGAAATTCTTGTATTCATTTTGTACTGAGAAGTGAAATGTCAACATAACATGTGTACTGTAGTGAAAATAAATAGTTTGGGTTAATTTTAAAAAAAGTGAAAAAAAAAAGGACAGCTCCTCTACTGAGCTGCAAACATTTTTATGTCAATCTAATTACAAAAGAATTAATTAATTTAAACCAAACATAGTAGAAAATATTGCATTTGAGGAACAAATATTTTTAAAATCTTTAATTATACAGGCAACCATAGATCTGCCATATGGAAGGATGATGTCAGACCCAGATCAACTTTGTTTCATTCAGAATCTTCTGCGACTCATTGGTGCAAAAAAGGCTCTTGATGTGGGTGAGTGGTTTGTGTTGTTTTTCACAGTGGTATATATATATATATCTGTTAGCTCCAGATATTTAAGTTAATGCAGGTCCTGATGACAGCTTTTGTACCATCTCTTACCCCACCACTACCATAAAATATCCATCTGTCCTTCCTTTGTAGGACAAAAGTTGTACCCGCTTCAGATGAGACCCTTAAGCTGCTGTTTCCTGCTGTTTTCAGCTATTTACCTGTTTGCTTCTGAAGAGTCAACAGACAGCAGTTCCATTTTTGTCAACTCAGGCAGCTTTAATCATCAGTTACGACGCTTTAATCGAATAAGCGAACTATGCTAAACATAGAAGTACTTTTCAAGATATTATCATTAATTAATTAAAGGGTCATCAGATAGTTACTCAGCGATGGTAATTACTTAAGATATATTTAACCCAACAAGCATTCTGAACTCACATGATGTCAGGAAAATGTCTGTGACGTCCCTGACTTCAAAATAGGTCAAATTGTCAACAGGTCACTGTCTGCCAAAGTGTTGAATCTCCTATATCATATATGTTGCCATTTTCATGATGTAACAGGTCTTTCTTAATTCAGATGGTAGTCAGTTTGTACAATTAGTGCTGTAATTTTATTTTTACAAGCTCGTCTGCTTCAGCTTATGTTTGTACTTGCTACCAAAGTTCTTTTCTGTTGAAATATCAGCAGATAAATCGTAAAATTTCCAGCTTTAAAATTTGATGTTTCAGAGTTTTATATTAGTCTACAACAACATATATGATAGATACAGATAGATAGATATCTGTCTACAAGTTGACCGCTATTTGCTGCCACCTAGGGTGCAAAATTCGCGAGCTCCTGTGAGCGGTCAACAGAATTTGGATCAGTGGAAGACACCAGGACAGTGTGGAAGAAACCAGGACAGTTCCATCATTTAGTGATGGTCTAGATTATTTCCAAAAACTCTGCAAGTGTCTAATCTGACTTTGGTTGGCTTCAATTTTAAGCAGACAGCTTGTAAATACCAAAAGAAGTTGGAACTATTTTTATCATGGAGGATGTATACATTGTAGCTCACATATATTGCCAGTATAGAGGGTCCCACTTGTGGCATGGACAAGACATTTTGCCGAGTGTAACACAGCTTTTATGAATTGTGAATCATATTGTTGTCCTAGTTAATAAATCTCCATAAAGTAACAGAATAAATACAATTGAGCATTTTTGATATCACAAAGCAAAAACATCGGCTTTGTATGGACACGTGAATAAGTGAGAATGCATTCTTTTTTAACCCTTTTCTGACCACAATTTAACATGCACGAAATGGCATAAGTAGATTGAATACCATCAAACTTCTGATGAGTAAAATCATCCCTTTCAGAGGCAAAGTGTATGCTAAAGTTTCAAAACTTTCTTTTTGTCTCATGATTTCCAAACATTTTCATTCAAGGCAGTGGACTGGATATTTGCCAGCACCATGCTTTGTAAAAGTAGTTTGGCGTAGTAATATGGACAGCTGTTGTTCGACCTGATCTGGTGATCTGTCCAAAACAGATCAAATTATTGTTGACACAATTCGATTTTCCAGGGACTGTCAGCATTCTGCTGCCACTTGACAGTCCCGAACAGAGACAGGATAGATATGGTAAGTGCAGCTCTCTAAGCCCAGTTCAGGGCGCTCATGAGGGTTGATTGATGAGATAGGAGAGAGACCGGAAGACCTCAACATGTTACACATTTACCCCATGTGAGGGATCTTTTACTTGCCCAGCATAGACACTGATACAAGGGGCCGCCAATTAAACGTCTCATCCGAACGACATCCAGCTGGGATTTTGCTCATGAAGGTACACTGAAAATGTTGGGTTCCCCACCCGGGGTTCGAACCCATGCAGGCAAAGACCTTCAGTGGAGTAGGCGGGCACCTAAGCCACTTGGCCACCCAGCTGCTCATGATATAGGCCAGATATTGTAACTTTTTAGCTTCTTGGATTGACTGGCCCAAGCAAATTTCTACCCAGCAAAAAAATGCCCCCGTAGGTCTCGGGCCTCCTCGTGGCGGTGGGTGGTAACACTAAGGTGAAGACCTCTATCCTTAGTGGCCAACATGAGACAGTGTGCATGCACGGTGTGTCCCCTACCTTACAGGGAACATCAATTAATATGTCATTTACCATGATTCCAAACCGGATCGTACGTCAACCGGGTAACCAAGGTGCGCGTCCCTCAGCGGGAAACCAGGCTGAGATCGAAAAATTTGCGACTGGACTACCAAGATTCCCACGGACAAGTACATCCTCGGATGACTTGATAGACCCTGACCGCCCATCACACATGTCAAAAGATGAAAATTGCCTTGTGATAAATGGACTTGAGAAATCGCTAGTGGACCTATCAGCAATCGCTGAGTACGAAATTGTTGCACACATTTGTGACAACACAGTAGCAGATAAAATACAGCGTCAATTCAATGGAACATTTCTCATTCACCCACATAATGACACACAAAAAGAGAAACTGACACTTGTCAAAGAAATAGCAAATACACAAGTCTCCATTGAACCTTTCCAAAAACCAGGCAAAGGCATTATCTTCTCGAAAGAGAGCAAGACATGCTCAGACTCTCAACTGTCGAAGTGGTTCCACAAACATGACATTACCCAATTCAAACGTTTGTCCCAACGAAATGGCTATGAATCCATAAAACTGACATTCAAAAACAACAATGTACCCAAGAAAGTACCTGTAGCTTTTGAAAAGTGCAGAGTTTGCCCACTCTTTCCCCGACCAAAACGCTGTTTCAATTGCCAATTGTATGGACATATAAGCACAACATGTAGACGGTTCACAATTTGAGCCAATTGTGGTGATCGAGATCACACTCACACGAGAGACAAACCATGCTTCAGGCCCCGCATTGTGTCAATTGCCGAGGGGACCACCCTGCGTTTAGCCACAACTGTGAAGTCTTCAAGAGAGAAAAAGAAATTGTACAATTTCAGATTGACACAGGATGTTCGTTTCCTGAAGCCAAGCGCATAGTTCAACAGGACATGGACAAAACTGATCAAGACGCAGATTATACAAGACCAGTTTTACATTCGTCACCACGGAGAAGGATTCAACTTTTTGAGAACCTTTTCAAGGATATGTTTGGGACAACGCCTTCACCAGACCGACCAAAGACGGGAGAAACTGTGAAATATCCTGACTCTGACTTATGCATACCACCCAGTAAAAAGATTCCACAAAGGCAACCATCCTCTCCTTGTGCTCCACGGACAAAACTGTCACTCCAGCAACCAAAGAAGAAAGAAACGGCTTCTGAGTACAAGAAACCATCCAAAATAAAAAATCGAGACAGCTCAACAGACCAACCATTTCCTTGCACAGACAAGAGAAACATGACAAGCAACAAAAAAACACCTGTCACATCTCACAGACTTAACAAATCACGAACCTTGACACAAACCAAGACAACTGAATTAACTCCCTTGTTACAAACCAAGGATGTCTCTAAATAGCCCAACAAGGTGCTGATGAGACGTAAAGAACAAACACACACACACACACACCCTGCAAAAAATAATAAAAATCAGCATTCCGACAATTCATATTTTATTGGCATAATACAAAATATATGTTACAGTTTTCTTTCCATCCTACCGACTGACCTGATAATTAATAAAAAGTATGTCAGAAATATCTGAGAAGCTAACAATTACTCATGTCTGGCCTTATGTCAACGAAAGGGCTTCCCCATAAAAATCTGCCATCTGCAAACCCAGTCTACAAAATTCATAATTTACAATGCTAGGATGGAGAATGACCTATTACACAATGTCACGATGACACAAAATTACTTCCAGGAAGTACCTATGCTCAAATTTTATCTGAGACTCGTAAATTTGGTGATCACTCATTGAAGTTGATAAAGAGAATTTATGAACATTACGAAACTATTTGAAGGTTATTTCTTGTGATCTGTTATCTGTAGCTCATGAATGGTTGATTTCTCAATGCTCATTTAATCCCACATCTCAGTAATAAAACAAGAATTTATTTTAAAAAAAAGAATTGTAGATGGCTATAAATTTTCAAAGGGGCTACTGTGTATGTCTCAAAATATTTACATTTAGATAATTTTAAAAATCAACAATTGTGTGTATGCAAATTTTTATCGAGGACACACCACATAAAATATTTTTATATCTGTACTTTTATGTTTTATGTCTGCCCCAGCTTGGGATTGAACCCTGGCCTGTGTGGTGGAAGGCGGATATGTTATGCATTAGGTCTTTGACATAGGCTTGCGGTGGGCAGAACATTTGCCCGAATTTCATGATCTGAATTTTATATCATGTCCAATGAAATTGCTAGGAAACCACTGATTTTCAATAATATTTATGAAATTGTGATCATCCACTCCAATTTTTGCCTGAATTTGGGCTTTTCACAAAGTTTGGGGGGGAGGGGGCGGCTGCCCCCTGCCACCCCCTCCGATATGGCCTTGGAGACACCCCCTCCTCTACCCAGAGGGAAAGAAATCTGCCATAATTCTTCCCAGTATCATCATGAATCGATGATATATAATATGTTACTTTTATGTTAGCCTGAAATTTATTATTTTATCATGACACTCAGGGCGGAGAGTTGGTCTAGTGGTAGCTTGCTGAGCTGCCAATTGCTGGGTCCAGGGTTCGAATCCAGCTCTTGCGGGGTCATCCTATGTTGGATGGCTGTTTCAATTATCCTTTGCCTCATTGCCCTCTCCTCCTCCTGTCCTGATAAGCCTACCAAGTTCATAAATACAGAATATATATAATTAATGTTATATCATTACACTTTCTTTTACAGTGAAAAAACATTCTCTATGTTTCAGGCGTTTTCACAGGCTATAGTTCTTTATCAATGGCACTTGCACTGCCCCCTGATGGTACAGTTATTGGTCTGGATATTTCTGACAAAGGTATAGAAGTAGGAAGGCCCATCTGGAAGCAGGCTGGAGTGGAGCACAAAATTGATACTCGCATTGCTCCTGCTGGAGAAACACTACGTATGTAAAACTCACAGTTTTAGAAAATTTTTTAAAAATTTTGAAAAAAGATAACCATGGTAGCAAGAGATCAATTTGTCCTTTGATGTTGTGGTTGGAAATTGTATAATGAATCTTTAGATGCACTGGTGCATTGTGAGCTTTGGTTTTATTTTAGTTCAACCACATCACAAAAGGTAAAACTGTGTCTCTTTTGAAAATAGTATCATGGTTCTTGCATATTGCCTCAAAACCCATGGTAATTCTGATATCTGGCATTGATTGCTAGTCCTGCAAAATATGTATAATGACAAAGTCAATGTTTGTGAAAGGTCAAAAATGAATTTGTGTATTGTTTGTGATCCATTTCAAAGTCAAGAGCTGGTTTTGTGACAAAATGATAAGAAAACATCAGTTTCATGTTTATGGGAATGACCCTTGATTATATATATGTCTGTTTCAAGTTCAAACCATTTATATGTGTCTATAGTTTTGTTTTAAATCAACAAATATTTTATATGCATTTTTATTATAATATGTTGGTATTTGTGTAACTTGTTGACACTTTCAGGTTATACTACTTCATATTTATCAATGTGACTAATAGATTTTGAATTGAGAGAATTTGCTTACTTTGTTCTGATTAAATGAGGATGACATTGTGTTTCAGAGAAACTTATTGATGAAGGCCAAGCTGGAACCTTTGACTTTGCTTTCATAGATGCAGATAAAACTGGGTATGATGATTACTATGAAAAGTGCCTGGTGCTGGTTAGATCTGGAGGAATCATTACACTGGATAATGTAAGTGAAGACTCGTTTTTCTAAATAACACTATTTGTTTTCTTTTTCTGTGTTCTTATTTCCAGTTTATATTGTGAATCAGTCGTTTTTACTATAATCATGGTGTAAGTGCCAAAAGGTATCAGTGATAAAATGGTAGCGGATGCGATCTGATCATCATCAATTCAGTCAAACCTTCTGACACATTTGAAATTTCCTGAAAAAGATATTATTTTCATGGACATGTCTGGTATAACAGTCTTAGGTATGTTTGGTTTAAGCATATTTATTAATACTTCACCACTGAACCGAAGGCTCAGTTACAGGCTCAGTCGGATGTATGTTTCTTATAGAACTAAAAGTAAAATCATCAAAATCCCAAATCGGTAATGAAGGCCTGCAAATCTTTGGTTCACATAATTTTGTTTCTTGTTTTTTCATTTTTACAGATGTTGTGGAAAGGCAAAGTGGCTGACCCTGAAGTGAATACTCCCGATACATTAGCTCTCAAGAAACTCAATGACAAGATCTTCAATGACCCAAGAGTGAGAAGCAACTTGCTCTCTCTTGGAGATGGAACTGTATTCGCCTTCAAACTATGAATTCCGCTTTTTCCATACTTTAAATGAGCTGTGAAGTCCACCTTACATTTTTATGTACATGCGAAGGGTTTATATTTTGTGTTGTCAAATTTGTGTGAATAACATCCTTGAAATAAAAGAGCTTTTCTTTTACTGTCTTTCCTAAGATTACGTTTGAAAAGAGCATTTCATTTAGAAATACTGTCCTCTGCTGTACGGTATGCTCTCTGTAAGTCCCAATTTGATGTATCATGAATGCCATGGGTTTTACCGGCATTTTAATGTGAGGATTTTTGAATTACAAAAGAGACTATGAAGGTGAGGACAATTTAGTAACAGCTTATGAAGATGATTCTAATGAAGTGGCACTTCTGTGATGCTTTCAACGACAGGTACGTCATAGGATGGGCCTAATTTTTTTTAAATATTTTTATATTTTAAAAATAAATTTGATCGAGCGAGTTCTGTGACACCCTATGAATGTGATACTTTTTAAAAATCCACTTAATCATTATACTAACTGGTGCTGCTCTGTATATAAGGGAAAATAAAATCATTAAATGTAAAGATTATTCTAAAAGATCATTAATGAATTCTATAATGGCTATTTTTAATTTTACATGTGACAAGGGCATGAAGAAGCAACCCCCCCCCCCACACAAAACATTGTTAAAGGGCACTGTTCTGGGGCGACATGAAATGTGTAAGGGGATTTTAGGGAATTTACTGAATGCTGGTACAAAAATACTTCTATGTTAACTTATAAAGATCAGTTTATAGTCTTAAGTCGTGCAAAATGCAAGTGCGATGTAGTGTTCCAATATAATTTTGTAACACGTAATGTAAAGCAAGGGTCCGCAATAATGGGCTTTATCCATGAGAAGAGTAACCATAGTTGAAGAGGCAGCGATAAGTATCCCATCCATTATCGATGATCGTGCTCATTATATTATAGATAAATACACTACATAGTCCATACAGTGTATTCCATTTGGCCAATTAGTGAATATGGCAAATTTAAATATAATACTTGCACCTATTGATTATACTATTACTATGCTCGATGTGTGCTTTGCATTATATAATATACATCTAGATTTTGCACGTATACATTTCCTGTGCAAGAACTTACTGAATGACTCAGCAAGTATGTTATGACAGCATCACTGGCCCATCAGCACTCAGTGCTCACTGCTCAGTTATCACCTGAGTCATCGATTGCTTGTCAGGCTGCAGCAGTTGGAACATATTCTTAAGTTGTTATGTTTACATCCTGAAAATCAATGTACACATGGACTTTGACTTACAAGGTCTAAATGCTGCGACAACATTGCTAAATTTGGACTCAGCACAATCCTATTTCACCTCACCAAATCAGTCATGCAAGGAGAGCTGCATTGAAGAGCATCCAATGATTTCATGCCAAGACCCTAAGTGAGGGTTTTTTTTAAAGAACGGAGAAGTGGGTCTCTGTACCAACATTTAGCACATTGCATAGATCTGCACTGCACAAAGCTTTTGGAGGAGCCCTTAACTTGAGGAGAAGACAATGAGTGCTGTTTCAAATCCAGTCAAAAAGAGAGTGAGTGACAACCCTGTTGATAAATACATCCTCGACCATTCTGCCACACTAACTCCAGAACAGAAAGGATTACAAGCTGTGAGTAATATGGAATTATTAACATCACATTTTGTATAATAATGATAATATATTTTATTGACAGATTATATATCAAAGAGACATGAATGTAATTTCTCCTTGTCTATAGCCATTCTATATCAACATCAGTACAATGAAATATTACAATGAAATATTAATTATTAAGTTTACAATTATTATTATAATACATACCCCTGTTATACCAAACCCACTATACTATATTACATGGGCCTATGTAATTTCACCTACTCTATAGAAAACGCTATCAATACTGATTCAATGTGAACACGAAAATGAAAAAATATGAATTCTTTAGTATATTATCCAAGTTGGTGCATATTCTAACTTAATTTGTTGTGATATTGACAAAAAATAACCATTTTGATATTACTGACAGAATATGTGACTGGGTTGGGGGGGGATGAGACATTTCTTCTGCACTTTCACACATGTTCATAGTTTTAGAAGCAAAAAAAAAAATCAATAGTTGCAAGTTGCATGCTGTTTCTAACCCAGCTTTTGAACTTTTTCGTCATGCATGATGTGCTGCTGGCATTGCTGAGTCATTGAATGACTTTGCATGAATTCTGAAAATCTCTCTCATCCCTTATAATGAAAAGCAAACCCATTGTCCTTCTGAATTAATTTAACATCTTTAGAAATTATTGCATGAGATGATTTATTTTACGTGTATGTAGATTGTTGTAAGCCTAATATTTTCAGTATAATTCAGCTATAACAATATATTTCAAAAGATAAATTGTTCCATGCAGCAAAGTGACAATTACACCTTTATTGCATGGAATAATTTATCTTATGAATTTCCAAAGGTCAGGATCTAACATACACAGTTAACATATTTCAACTGATACATTTGTCAATTTTTTTGGTTTTGATAATGAATTTCTGAGTTCATTTTGGACAGAGAAGTGAAATGTCACAGCCCTTGTCATATTTCCCTGGAATCTCAACTTCATCGCCGTTGAGCCCCCGTAGGTCTCGGGCCTCCTCGCGGCGGTGGGTGGTAACACTTAAGGTGAAGTCCTGTATCCTTAGTGGCCAACACGAGACAGTGCGCAAGCACACGTCTCCCCGACGGAAATGGGGCAACCTGTTTGCCGTGGGTTGCGACCCGTGTTGGAGGATGAAGGGGTCCTGGTAGTTGAGTTGGGCGAGACTAAATTTTGTCCCTTCCATACAATACACTACTTTGGCCTGGATTTCTCCAGACGGGAGGCTGGATTGGCCCGGTCCAGTCAATCGGCTTGTCATGTTGCCAATAGGACTTCGGTCCTATCTGGCCATGGCTGATGGGTCAATCAATGAAGGTTATGATCAAGTGTACATGCTGGCCATGCTTCTTCTTACCATGATTGCAGCTGTATTTCTTACAATCCTTCTGAGAGTATCTCCTCCATGTATCCCTGGGACTTGGGTACTGGGCACAGCCCTACCCATAAAAGTCTCCCCTTGTTGGGCTCCGTGGTGGGTGGAGAGCATGGGGGATGAATTTTACCAATTTGATATGGATACTTCTTCCAAACAAATTTGTCATTATCAAGTCATTAAAGCTACGGAAGGGACACTAACCAATTTGTCATCTTACCTTATCAACAAGTCGATCAACAACCTTATCGGAAAGCCTGACAGCATCAGAAGGCTTCAGGATGGAACAATCCTAATTCATACTAGAACTGATGAACAGTCCTTGAAACTCCGTGACCTCAAAATTGTAGGAGACAGAAATGTTCTGGTGGAACCCCATGGAACATTAAATACCTGCAAGGGAGTGGTTAGATCACAAGAGAGTAGAACGTGTACTGATGATGAGCTGAAGCAGTTTTTCTTGGAGGAGACCAAAGTTGTTGGCTTTAAAAGAGTTGTACAAAGGGACAAAAGTGAGCTTCTCTTCTTAACCTTTAAAGGGACTACTCTCCCAAGCTTGGTGTGGGTTACCTTTGAGCTGTGTAAGGTTCGCCCTTACATATCTAACCCACACCGATGCTATCACTGCCAACGTTTCGGCCATCTTAGTAAGTGGTGCCGACAAAAAGAAGCTTGTGGACATTGTGGTGGCGGGGACCACACCCATTCAAAGGAAAACCCCTGTACTGCTCTTCCTTACTGCATTAATTGCAAACACAACCACCCTTCTTACAGTAAGACCTGTCCAGAGTGGATAAGACAGAAGGAGATCCTTAAACTGAAGACGGAAAAAGCCATATCCTTCCCAGAGGCTAGACGGCTTGTTGACCAGAACTCGGGTACTCCCAGCAGTGCTGACATGGCAGGATACCCGAGTCCTAAACACCATTCTTCACCAAGGAAAAGACTCAATCTGGAAGGAAACGTCATAAGTAAATCACAGAGTCAACACAACAGATCTGACGATGACATAGGCTACGAAAATCCTCTGGATACATCTTCCCCACGACGGACCTTCAATCACGAAAATCAATCACGACCCAACAGTTCAGACCTCGACAGTGGCAGCACTAGCACCCAAGAGATTAGGAAAAACTCAATGGGAGCTGGTGCGGCCAAACCCCCTCCTCCACCAAGAGCTCCAAGAAGCAATGAGACTGGGAACCCGGAAAAGGGCCTCTGCGAATGAAAATTCGGCTGAGGCCCAGCCATCTTCTTCATCTGCTTCTCCCCTGGGAAAAAGAAATCCTCTTTACCATCTTCAAAACTCGCAAAATTTTCCCTTAATAGGGCATTTGGTAAAAAACCCACTAATAATACATCTAATAAATAAATATGAATAATATAATACACTGGAACTGTCGGGGCTTCAGGGCCAATCTTGATGAATTAAACATCTTAGCTACAGATCTCCATCCTTGCGTCTTCTGCTTGCAGGAGACGTACTAGTCCATGAGCTGGGTTGCCCAAAATTCAAAGTCGTAGCATCGGCAACCGAACCAAGGTTGGAGGGTACCAAATTAAAGCTAGGAATGTCTAGTTTCAGAATCTAAATGTTGCTAAGTCCAAAAGTGGTTTGCTAACTCACCAGTACAGTATATATGAGGCAATGTACGAAAACGTCAAAAATAATCGAAATTTGCATTAAAAATGGAAAGTGGTGGTGTATGAATTCTACTTCGCCTATAATAACTTATTATATGCCATATGAAAGCTGATATTATTACCTGTCATATGGTATGCATTACATCTTTGTATCTTGAATGGTTGAGGAGTAATACCGTTGCAAACAGCATCATTCTGTTAAGCGAAAAATGGGTGAACGGAACATGCTTCTTTTTAATTGAAATGCCATTGCCTTCCTAACTGTAACACATAGGTCATGTTTATCAGATAATGTGAATAGTAGGCATCTTACTCTTTCATTTAAATGTACAACCAAGCTTCTAACTTAAATATTAGAGAAGATATGGAAGGTAGAAAATGCATGTTTCAGCTACGAAATTCACGAATTTAGCATATTTGAGGTAGTCTATCAGTTGATTTGTGAAAAATTTGCCATGACACCCCCTTTCTTCCAGATATATCCACTAAAACATCTTGATAAGGGTTTTTGGGAATACTGAATCCTTTTTCAATGCCTTCAAATCATTTGAAGGTCAGGATTATGTGAAATCATGCTCAATTTACCCTTTAGAACTTAATATATGTGCCACTTTCTTCATTTAAATCGGTTGGTGTGTTTCTGTTAAGGACATCTTACTTCAAGTGAATACCTAGGTTGTCTGAATAATTCATTTAGTATTCACAAACATCATTAAGGATCCACAAGAGTTTTGACTAGAGACTGCACGCAGTTGAAGATGTCAAAAATCTTTGCAGTTTTTGGTAAAAAGAATCAGGCAGAGACAAAGTTTTACCCAATTCATGTCACTGAATAGCACATATATATATATATATATATACTGGGCTCATTTTTGTGGCCTCTACAGACATCTAAAGGGTCTATTTGTGGCCTCTGAGATGTCTGTAGGGACTCATTTTATGGGATATCTGAATCGTCTATGTGTTCTGTTTAAGACTTCCATCTTGATCCTAAATAACAATTTTCTGGGGTCCAGAGATGTCTGCATAATTATAATTTGCAGTGATTTGTCTGAGTTTGGTGGGTTTTCATTATTTAGAGATATAAAGGTTCTAATATGGCACACAGTCCTCCTCATATTTACGTGGAATCTGAAGTTCTTTTCTATGCTGTTGAACTGTGTTTCAGAGATGACTCTATTCCAGCATTGCAATATATGTAGATTAACTACAAGCTGCGACGTCATTTTAATACTGGGTTAGATTCCCTGGCTTCTAGCCAATGTGAATCCATCTGAACTGGGTGTCGCAGTTTCAACTCAATGTCAGAGTGAAAATTGGGTTGGAAAAACTAATGCAAGTTTGACGTCATAGCCTCTCAGCCAATTGGGCTGCCAGAAGAAATATACATGACATAATCCATGTGTTAACAAATTGTCAAAGCCTTTTATTTATAGCAAGTTCCACCTAACAATACACAATTAAACACACACCTCAATCACAGAATTACCAATTCAAGAAAACGGCCATTCTGATGGCATCTTTATACTATTCTGTGACTCTGAGGATATCTCAAGATCTGATATACCTACTGTCTGCATTCCAAACTAACAAATGAATGTTGACAGATAGACAGGTACATAGATAGATAGATAAATCTACACGTACATAGGTTTTATAAAAAGTATATCTACCAGTCGTGTTCATTCTCATTGGCCTACTATATATTTTATAACTATGGAAGGCCATACTATATGTAATGAAATTGCCCTAAAGCCGGTGGCCATTTAATAATCGGGGGGGGGGGGATTTGGAGTTTTTCTCAGCGGGAAATTATTTATTTCACAGTTACAACAACCATTATTATTCATTTCAAACATGTGCAATTGCTAAATATTCATTCCCAAACCAAGCAACAACTTATGAAGAAATACCCCCTCCAGAAATTATTTCTTTAACACTGCCCATAAATAATTCATTTATTTCACCAAAACTGAGCCAAAAATTATTTATTCACAACAAAATCCAAGCCCCCCCCCCCTTCACATTAAATGGTGGCCCCTAACATCATATATGTCCATATCTTCTTCCAGTCTCACACAGTTTTTGCCATCTTCGCGTGTCTCTCTCTCTCTCAGAGGTAGCTAATTGATGTTATTGAGTAGATGGACTCATTACCGGGGATCCTGCGGGAGACACCTTAGCACTTGCCACCACGAAACACCTACTCAAGAAATACCAGAGGCTCGACAGTTTAGATTCACTTATCCATTTAATACTCAATTTATAGACAGTTACATTAAGAATCATTCAAAGAACAGACGGTATTCAACTTATCAATACATTAAACAACGATCTTAACGAATTACGTATACCATTAACTAAATGCCATCTCAATCAACCATGACCTGAGGTTCCTTTAAGAGAAACCCTTGATCATACCTCTAACAACAATACCCTTACCTGACGAATCGTCACCGCGTCAGGGAGACAGGTAGCCCCCCTGCTGCCTCAGCGGGAGCGGGCTCTCTTCTGGCTGGGCAAACAAGCTTGCCCCCAGAGATTGCTACTAGGGTGTTCTGCGGCTGCGCAGAAACACCAGGGTAACTGTTGCCATGGAAACATGGGGTGAGTTCTACCCCGTTGCTATCATTGTACCTCATTACACAATAATATAATATATTACATTACTTTTATACAATAATAATATAAATGACATTACAGGATTAAGGTCTTGAGGTTCATGGTGATTTGAGGAAACTTCCTATAAGAGGAAAGAATGAAGACACCTCTGAAGCTAAAAGCTCAGCGGTGACATCCCGACCGATCGAGGATTTTTTTATAAGATGGTTTTTCTCCGGTTTGAAGAAAACATCATTTTAAACTTACAATCGAATACTGATTACATTCATCTAATAATGAATTAACATATACTGTGCCTAATAATGTAATTTTGATTGAAAGAAATGCTTTTTACAGTTGCTTTTAAGGATGGAAGCCTAAATGCTTCATGCTGATCAACAAAACGATTGAAAGGATCATTAATCGATTTTGTGTAACGATTGAGAGGATTGTTAATCGACTTTGTGCTTGATACCAATTTAGGTACGAACAGAGGAAACGCGTCTCATTGCACCTGAATTTTGTGAGTGCTTTAATGAAAGTTGTGGTGACATCAGGATGATGTAACCACTACCACCGGGCAGGCGGAAGGGGGGGAAAAATTTTAAGATAAAATCGGGCGTGTGCAATATGCCCATGAAAAACAATTTGGAAAAAGGGGAAAATTTTGAAAGGGAAGCAAGAATATCACTTGCATCCGTGACATAAGGCAGAGGAACTGAATGACAGTCCGTTAATGGTGTCAATGAGATGCTGAAAGGGGAGCTCAGATAGGAAAGTGAAATCTAGATTTTAATGATTGACAAGAAAGGACAAGTTATTCTTATGACCTATTCGTCAAATTTTGCAATTTTTTGTGAATCGTTGGGTTCCGCACCCAACGTTATTTTTGGAAGTAGAGCCACTAATTACATGGCTCCTCAGCAAAAGAGACTCAAGCACCAGGCGAGTCAAGTAGCCGTTTTTATCAAGGGCAGTTACGGGTATCATCCCTTGCGTGTCATTGGATATGCATAGCGCTAAACCAAAAGCATTAATTGCATGAAGACAGGACAGCCTTATGAATTTAAGTTGGCTGGTATGTCCGATACCCTAAACTACAAAAGTAAGTAAATGACATATAAGCGATAAGCAATTTTAAAAGCGACAATTAAATCATAAACAAAATATAGTCGAAACGCGAATATCAACAATAACATGGATCAAAGCGACAATTAGCAATTTAAAGAGCGACAATTAGCAGAATAATAGGCAAAATGATAAAACGATAGTCCAGTATGGAGATAAACAAATCAATAGTGGACTATAGTTTCGTAAAACTTGTTACATACACTCTAAACAATCCGAATGAACTGTAGGCATAAGGCGTACAGGAAATTAAAACAATGCGAAAATAGGTAAACAGTATACTGGTACAGTTAAGCGATATTGAAAGCACATGTACATACTAATACACCTGAGGAAACTTGTATAGAAGGCTGGCATGCACAATGCATAGACCAGAATAATTATCAAATGAGATTAAAACATAAGCTTAAAATAAGATAGACATATGAGAAATGAGATCAGGAGTTTACAGAAATAGTTCAGTGCAAGAGTTGACTTGTGATAACTGTTCGTGGACACGTTGAGACATAACCATTGTTAAAGATTTGCGTACTGATTTGGTCGATCTCAATGAAAATGTGGATTATATCATCTAATTTAATTGTAATTTTTGTTGGTCGATGCATAAATGTCTAATTAGTGATGCATTTTACACAATACTAGTCGAGAGTCAATACATGATGTCAAAGATAACATGATCTGTATACGTGTGGACGAGAAGATTGGAAGAATCCTTGATTGGAGGAGTCAGTGATATAAGTCATTGATATAGGGCGAAGGAGGCAACACCGACGCTCGGTGCGTGGTGCAGAGGATGGGACGTTGACAGCGATTTGCTTGCCAAGGTCACATGAGATGTGTTTGTCAAGGGCAAACGAGGTGTCGACAGCGATGTGTTTCTCCGGGTCGAACAGGGTGTTCGACCTGGCAACTTGAAAGATGCCGGACGTCGTGGACCTAATGGACGAGCTGCGAGAGTTCAAGGTCCTATTACCATCCACCCAAAACGATGAGGGGGTTGTTACTGTTCTAACAGATACAGAACAGAAATGTCAACTTGGATGGCTGGTCATTCAACCGTGCTCAGCTGTACCGAAAGGGCGAAGTGAATGGAAGCCACGAGAGACTACCATTGCACGTCGGTAAATGTCATTTCGGAGGAATATTGTCTCTGTGAATGGAGCACAGGCGAGGTGCAAACCGGAGTGGTGGAAATAGCGAGGTGTTGTGCCATAGGCACGACAACCTTAGCGGAGACAGGAAATGTTTTGAGCGAGTAACTGGTATTTTGGTGATTATTCTGAAGACTCGAGGGACTGATATAGCTGCAGTACTGCGAAGATTTGCCAGACCGGCTTCGTTGCGTGACTGACCCAGGTTAGGGCCAGGCAGAAGAAAAGGTGAACTGTTTATCACACTTTTATGTTAGGGTCGGGCGAAGGAGGAGGTGACTCGTTTGTCACGACCTTTATGTGTTTATTCAGACGATCCCGATATCGGGTGGACCTTGATGGGTCATGGAGAAGAAGACGTCGTCATGAGTCTTTCGTTGATGCACTTTCTGAGATCACAATGTTTATTTTGTTTTGTGTGCGAGCACAACTTTGTGCGAGAACGCTTGGGAATGCGTGGTGAGGAAACTCTTCTGAACTAGACACAATCCATATTAGTGCCTGGCGATGGTAACCAATAGCAGGGGCAATCCGTGTTAGCCACCTGAATAAGCTAGTTACCCAGAGGAAAAGAGTGTCATTAGGAAGATGCATGCCAGAAGCGAGTTGGGACAATCCATATTAGTCACCAACTGGAAATGAGGCCATGCTCTTCAAGCACGATTGTTCGTTGATGCTTGCTTTAGAAACAGAGGCAATCCATGTTAGCCGACTGTTAAGAAGCTAAGCAGGAGATCACATCACCATATCATCATACAATGTGAGCTCGGTTGTGAATGGTGACATGTGCGACGAAGACTGCACAATGCCAAGCCAGACACAAAGGTTCAAAGAAAGTTCTGCAGTAATGTAGCCCCATGTTGGAACCAGGTCAAAGCAACGATATGCTTGCCGTGGTTACGACGGAAATGGAGTGAAACGGAATGTTTACACTAGTGGTCGCCCCGAAATGGTGCCCTCTTCATATTGCCATGAGATGATGACAGTAAGACGGCCGACTCGAAGTGGTCGTACGTCCTGTCGGAGCGTGGTCCCATGCGCAATCGTGGTGCCCAATGAGAGGTGGTGCCCAAATCGACTGACTTTCGGATGTCCAATCAGACGTGTCTCTTGATAGGATGCCCATGACAGTAGAAGTCATAGTGGAAGCACAGGTTCTGTAACGACTCTCTCAGATCAAAGATTAGAGAACATATGCATCGAATGTGTCTCTGATCATAGGTGCCCACAGCAAGTCTTGCACTGATGTTTGACGACCAGCCCGACCAGCAACTCGTGATCAAAGAGACATTCCCGCAAATTATGTGACAACACAGCATTAAAATGGTATGCAATAGTCATACTGAAATTACTTTAAGAAACAGGCTAGGAGCTCAACCAATGAGGTTGCTGCAAACAATATGTAAGAAAAGGCACGTGATATATAAAATATAAATAACTTAATTAAGAAATAATAAAAGGGATATCATAATTGGTTAGATAAATAATCTGAATCCCAGCAAGATGCTGGTCGTTATGTGTTTATAGTTAAAAGTGAAAAATAGTTGTTTAAATGTAGATAGAAATATAGCAAATCACGGCAAAATTGATGCATCATCATGCTGATCAGCTCCCAAGATCAAAATGAATCACATCAATAAAAGAAGAAGATCACTCTGCAACTTGAGTATAAGTTTGTGAAATTTTAGGATGAGAAATTTTGCATAAGACGCATGCACGGAATATATGCATACTTTCAAGCATATGTCATTAAAATTTTACCCATACAATCGAACCAACAAGGTGTGATTCTTCACAGACTGACTAAATAGAAGGGTATACAAGCATGGTCATAAAAGGGTTAAATGCAAAAATACACGTGCAGATAAAGGTAGGAAAAGGGAAAAAAGAAAAAAAAAAAAATACAGGTATAATGCAAATGTAACATAAAACGTTATTGCACGGAAATACAGTGCAAAGGTAAGTAATCATAATCGTGCAATAAAATAAAATCAGACGCTGGTACTGGTATCGTTAGGAGAGGGGGGTGGTGGAAGAGGAGGGGGGAAAGTTGGGCGGAGCAACAGTGACGTAGGACGAGTGGGGCGTGGTTCCAACTCGATATCAACTACTGAGCGATTAGGGGGGGTATCAACTCGGGTACCCATGCGAGGGGCCGATGGTTGCCGGGGTGAAGTGGACCGGCGAGGCGGGGTAGTCCGCCTTGGTGGGGTTGTACGGGTCGGTATCCGAGTAGGGGGGGTCATTTTCTTTGATGCAGCCAGGCCAGAAGTGGTGGCATAAGGTTTATCTGTACTGAATGGGTAGTATCCGGTTCCATAACATTGGTGGACCGAAATTCCATCTCCCTTTGACGAAGTTCTCTAATTAGAGCTGAGTACGGATTAAGCTCTTGAGTATTAATAACTTCTTGCATGTTATGACCCAATTTGTAAAGGTGAACTGAGTCAGATGCGAGCATAGTCACCGCAAACTGTCCTTGCATAATCTGCTGTAACTTTTTCTGCTTGTTGATGCTGTTGACGGAGACCTCCAATGAAGGAATTTGGTCGTCGCTCAATTCTGATCCAGGTTCACGTGAAGGGGTATGATGTCGGGGGGAAGATCGTGGACTGTCGTCTGGGGTGCGATGGTGATGAGTATCAGAGCCGTGTAGAGAATGACCAGGAGAAACAGGAGGTGATTGGGGGTGTTCAATGTTGTCCACTGTAGACGTAACAGGAGGGGTTTGTGCAGCAGCACCAGGCTGTGAAACAGGCGTTTGTTGATTAGTATTAGCAAACGATGATGCACCAGGTTGTTGAGAATCTAATTGATGTATAAGAGAGGCGTCAGACTGACCAGCCTGAGAGGCAGATTTATCCTCACCTGTTTCAGCTCTATGAGAATCTGCGGGAATGTCAGCAATATTAGAATGATGTTCCTGACGTTCAGAATCAGAGAGAGCTGGTGATCTATTCCTATCAAAAGGCTGTTTATCAGAGTTATCACTATCAAAGGTATGGCCAGCAGAATTATTTTTATCGGAATTATCAGCTTTATCCCTAGCGATCTTAAGAGCAAGATGTGAATTTTCCTCGTCAGAATCAGAATCGTGTCGGCCAGGTGATTCTTCACGAGATTTTAAACTATCATGAGAGGGTGTGGAAACACGGGACCCGTCAGCAATATCCCCAACTTTTACATGTAAAGGAACAGTCAATGAGGATTTATCTGGTTGTTGGGCAATATGTTGTTCCGAGATATTAGGCTGTGCACCTGAAAGTGCTGTGTCAGTGTAAATATCAGTCACATCAAGATGTCCTTTATCGCCCTGACTTGTACTAGCAGAGGATGAGTCAGTTTCTGACATCATGAGGGTAAGAGGGTAAAGCCATACATTGGTAGGTTTTCTCAAATACGTCTTATAACGAGCAAAAGAAGCCTCACGAAACAGAGCAAGTTCTGGTAAGGGAAGAGACAAATAGCCAAGCTGGTCTAGTATCGACTCGTAGACATGCCATTGAGTGTTCTTATTAGTGGCAGCCAACAATAACCATTTATTAAAGAGAAGAGTAGGAGTGTGATGTTTGATATAACGAGAAGCACGAGCAGACAAATATCCCTCATCAACCGCTGTCTGAGCTTCCAAACGGAATTTAAGTAACCACTGCTGAAGTGTCAGCTGTGTCAACGGGACAGACATTCAGAGCGAAAATAGAGGTAAGAAGAGTAAGCGTACCGTGCATACTAGCACTTACTAGAGCAAAAATATAACTAATTTGAGGGAGATTACGTATGAAAAGAGAGCCTAAAATCAAAATAAGAGTAAAGGCTACAAAATGTGCCACAGCGATTCCCTGCAATAAGCGTGGGTGTAACTCATAACACATGTTAACTAATGACCCGAAAAATAAGGAAATGAACACATAACTTGAAAGCCATATGGGATAAGAAATATCAGTGATAGTGAAATAAGTAATTACTTGTCTCGCTTTAAATACATATATATAGAATGCAGGAATAACTGTAACACGTCACTGGACATGGAGGAAAATGTTAGCATTTCCTCTCTATTCCCCCAAGTCAATAAGAAAGAACACTCACTAGATAGCCTGATTGAAAGAAAACGGAAATAACTAACATTGACTAGGTAAAAGTAGAGCAGTAGACCCGATGCAACAAAATACAACACGATACACTATCAATGATCAATGTGCACAACGTCAATAAATGAATGGGAGCGTGCATAAATGGAGAAGAGCATGCTGTTATTCAAGAAAACAATAATGGGATGACAATCAGTATGTGATAATCCAATTCTCTAGAATGTTCGTCGGACGGGCAATAGCGATTTTGAATTTTAAAAGAAAATGAAATGTTACATATCTAAGTTGCAAAATGAGGAAAGAAGAAGGCAGAATAGCGTGGCCATGAGACCAGGGTATTAGACCTTAAGTGCCGTGTATAGAAAATCTAAATAGTATGCTATGTGATTGGAAATAGACAGACATATTGTTAATGTAATGTTAAAATATAAGAGTAAATTACAGATAGCCTAAGAAAACATTATAAATTAAGGAAGTAAGAATCAAGTGCCTTTCCTATTAATGTTTGCAAAATGAGCTCCTACCGTATTGGAAGATGTGCTGTGTTGCAAGGAAGGCCTAATGATGCGAGAGATGCCCCAGAGACTTGAGTGCGTTGTCTGGTCCGGGTCTGGATGAGGTGTGCAGGTAAAGTTGTGAGAAGTGTGGAAGATGAGAGGCAGGCATATCGAAGCTGAACATGAGCTAATAGGTAACCAAATAAAGATATGGGCGAAGCCCCTGAGCTACCTGGTAGGAATATTGCGCCCCCTATACTAGTAGGTGAATTAAGGTGGGATAACATGGCTAGCGTACTAAAACTTGAATTTTTGTATGCGTACGAAGGAAAAATCAACTATCATTGATGACATGGCAGAACAATAGCTAATTAGGAGACCAAAACAGCTATTGATGGCATGGCGTTGAACCAATGCTCTCTAGCCATAGCTGGCGAACCCGCTATGCATGATATGAAGTTGTGACAGAATCGAATTTCCACATCAAGGAAGTGAACTTTCTTCATGCGAAGAAACCATAGGCCCATAGCATTGCAAGGCTAGTGTTTCGGAAAGAAACGTCACTAAATGTGAATCTTGCATCGTACAAACATCAAACATTGAGTTGCTGTGTATGATCATTTATAGATATGAAGAATTATTCCTATTCTATTTCATAGAGTTCTGATTTTACAGTTCTACATGTGCTGTCAATGCCTAAGTTAGCATTGTTAATTCTTTACATTCAATGTTACAAGAGCTGAATATGTTTGCTATTCCTTAAATTTGAAAAACATAGTAAATCAAGAGACAGTGTGACATAGCAGACAAGCGCCAAGAAGCCGCAGACCGGACTCTCCTCCATGCCATCTTCGGTGTCTCTCTCTCTCTCAGAGGTAGCTAATTGATGTTATTGAGTAGATGGACTCATTACCGGGGATCCTGCGGGAGACACCTTAGCACTTGCCACCACGAAACACCTACTCAAGAAATACCAGAGGCTCGACAGTTTAGATTCACTTATCCATTTAATACTCAATTTATAGACAGTTACATTAAGAATCATTCAAAGAACAGACGGTATTCAACTTATCAATACATTAAACAACGATCTTAACGAATTACGTATACCATTAACTAAATGCCATCTCAATCAACCATGACCTGAGGTTCCTTTAAGAGAAACCCTTGATCATACCTCTAACAACAATACCCTTACCTGACGAATCGTCACCGCGTCAGGGAGACAGGTAGCCCCCCTGCTGCCTCAGCGGGAGCGGGCTCTCTTCTGGCTGGGCAAACAAGCTTGCCCCCAGAGATTGCTACTAGGGTGTTCTGCGGCTGCGCAGAAACACCAGGGTAACTGTTGCCATGGAAACATGGGGTGAGTTCTACCCCGTTGCTATCATTGTACCTCATTACACAATAATATAATATATTACATTACTTTTATACAATAATAATATAAATGACATTACAGGATTAAGGTCTTGAGGTTCATGGTGATTTGAGGAAACTTCCTATAAGAGGAAAGAATGAAGACACCTCTGAAGCTAAAAGCTCAGCGGTGACATTTTGTCACACAACACTTTCATTCTGGAGACTCCAACAAAACTTTGTGACTGCCATTTCCCCTTACATATCCTTTAACACGGGTACATCCTAGTCTAAGTATAAAGTTGTAAAAAATTTGCATGTTTGTAGACTAATCGAACAACTATGTGGGGATTATAACAGTTGTCTACTGTGAATGCTCACAAAGCTGCCATCAGGATTAGGACTGGTTATTGCCTGTGATAGATCAAACATTGATATATTGAAGGAAGCATTACATTTTTGATCCCAATGAACTATGATACATAGTTTACTTTCATTGGCTATCAGGCTGTGATGATGTGGTTGCAGGGGCTACTCCTAATAAAATGCTCACTCTGACATTGTGTAGAAACTATGATGCTCGGTTCAGGTGGATCCCATTGGCTAGAAGCTGGGTAATCTGACCCAGTTTAAAATGACATCACAGCTTGTAGTTAATTTACAAATATTGCAGTGCTAGAATAGAGTCATCTCTGACAACATAGTTCAACAGCATAGAAAAGAACTTGAGATTCCACGTAAAAATGACGAGGACTGTAACATTGACTCTCTGTTATACCAAGAATTTTGACTGTTCAAGACATCTGTAAAAGCCTTAGAAAAGAACCTCGAATGACATTTGACCACATCTGGAAAATACAGAAATTAATGATTAATAGATTGTCTAGATTGGCCAATAATGGCCACCAACAGATGTCTCAAGCGGTCAAAAAAGTAATGACTGGAGACACTGTAATCTGTACACCCCTGTTTTGGGTCCTGTTTGTGAAGCTCAAGGAGAATATTCATGAAGTTATTCAGTGCCATTCACTCATGTGACAGTGTGATGCCATTTTGGATTATTCCATAAATAAAGTTCCACTTCACATCACCACCTTATATCCAACTGTAGAATTGGTCTCATTATACTTCCAACCAGGGTTAAATTCCAGTACAGTACTTTCAAAAACCTCAATTACCCGGTAATGTAACCAGAGCCTTTTTGGTCAAGCTTCTTAAGTCTAGTGTCTAGTAATTTCCATGTCCATCTCTTACTCATCAAAGAAAAGGCAGGGTAACTCTCATTCAACATTTGAAACTAACAAATAAGTAATGCATCATTGGCAAGAGTTCATGATGCTATGACATAGAAAAACTTGGACAATGTTCCAATATCCTCTGCTAATGGGAGCTGCTCTGTGGCTGCCCTGAGCTGTAAGCTGTAGAAGGCTCACCACAAATTTCCCCACACCAGGGGACAAAGAAGATATATACAAATATCCAAACAAAATCGGCAAAATATATATTGGTTATTGATTAAAAATAAGTACACGTAATCTAAATTATTAAGATTATGTTTAACAGCCTGTGTCATATTAATTGGTGAGGTTCAAGCTTCTCTTTCATAAGACATGTTGGTGAAACATATTGCAATTTACTGTACATACATAGTTTATCTGGCCCGGTAAGTAGGCCTATATCCCTGTGCCACCCTGACTAATTTGCCAATAATAATTCAACATCTGAGTGAAGTAATCCAGGCAAGTCAGGAGGACATGGTATCTCTCGGACTTAAAGAGTGTCCATATGGCAATAAAAACCTAACCTAACCTAACCTAACCTATACTTGGAGTGATGTGCGCTCGCTGGTTATTGGAGAAATATAAAGAAAAGTGTTGCAAAATAAGGAGTACACCCAATACAATACATGTATTTCATTGCATGGCAGTGATCTGAGTAATTGAGTTTTACATAGTATTAATGGCATGAAAATTAAATTAATTTATTAGTATCATGTCAAATCTTAATTTGCCATTTATAAAGATCAACACATTTGCGAAGCCACAGCAAAAGTTATGGTTCAGCACAAGCCAAAATGTTTTCCTAAATCCTTACCTCTCAGGAAGATGCTCATTATTCCATGCCCTTTGGTTCTTAACCTCACCCCTTCCATTCCTTGATTTCCCAGCTCATTTCAAAAACGACTCCCAGCAAATCCTAACATCAGCTTATAGACAAAAAAACACTGGTTTGGTAGTTCTATTGCTATTGGGTACATATATTTAAAATTAAAATTCTTTGGTACTAGATATTGATGAGATTGATGAAGTGTGCATCAGTGGGTAAGAGACTTTCTAACCCACATATGGTACCTTTTGTTGTCATAACTATAGAAGCATAAGTGTACAGTTGCCTCAAAGATTATGATGTCAGGGAGAATTTTTAATGCATTCACAGTCTCCAGGCAAAACTGTTGTGGATCCTTAATGATATTGAGAATACTAGAAAGAGCTATTTAGGCAACCTAGGGATTACCTTTAAGTGAGATATGCTTGACAGAAACATGCAGACAAATTTCCATACCATTTAAATGAAGAAGCGGCACATTTATTAAGTTCTAGAAGGTAAATTGAGCATGATTTCACATAATCCTGACCTTCAAATGACTTGAAGGCATTGAAAAAGGATACAGCATCCCAAAAACCCTGATCAAGATTTTTTAGTGGATATATATGGAAGAAAAGGGGTGTCATGGCAATTTTTTTACAAACCACCTGACAGACTACCTCAAATATGCTAAATTCGTGAATTTCGCGAGCTGAAACATGCATTTTCTACCTTCCATATCTTCACTAATATTTAAGCTAGAAGCTTGGTTGCACATTTAAATGAAAGAGTAAGATGTCTACTATTCACATTATCTGATAAACATGACCTATGTGTTACAGTTAGGAAGGCAATGGCATTTCAATTAAAAAGAAGCATGTTCCGTTCACCCATTTTATGCTTAACAGAATGATGCTGTTTGCAATGGCATTACTCCTCAACCATTCAAGATACAAAGATGTAATGCATACCATATGACAGGTAATAATCTCAGCTTTCATATGTCATATAATAAGTTATTATGGACAAAGTAGAATTCATACACCACCACTTTCAATTTTTAATGCCAATTTCGATTAATTTTGACGTTTTTATACATTGCCTCATATATACTGTACTGGTGAGTTAGCAAACCACTTTTGGACTTAGCAACATTTAGATTCTGAAACTAGACATTCCTAGCTTTAATTTGGTACCCTCCAACCTTGGTTCGGTTGCCGATGCTGCCAACTTCTAAAATAAGGCCCTTTTTGGATTTCAGCTCATGGACTATACCTGAAGCCCACGGACAGTCCCAGACTAAGAAATTATATTTTTCATAATTATTATAATGATATCAATCATGATAGAGCCTCTGGTGGCTCCTCTATCTTGGTCAGGCAGGATGTTATACATTCTCCTGTCGATATAGACAGCAACCTCCAGGCGGTTGCTGTACGAATATCATCACACAAAACATTCACCATCTGTTCGTTGTATATTCCACCAAGTCACAATCTTACAATCCATGAATTAAATCACCTTTACGAACAATTGCCTTCACCATGTCTTTTACTTGGGGATTTTAATGGCCATCACCCATGTAGGGGGGTTCCCAAACAAGTAATAAAGGGTTAGTAATTGAAGATTTTATTTCTTCTAATGATCTTTGCCTTTACAATGACGGAACTTTTACATATCTTCATCCTGGTCATGGGACATACAGTCCCATAGACCTTAGTATGAGCGATCCTGAACTTTTCTTGGATTACAATTGGTATGTCTTGAACGACTGCCATGAAAGCGACCATTTTCCCATTGTACTTGAATCCACAACAAGCTCCTCTCTACCAAACCATCCTCGAAGGAAATTAGACAAGGCCGACTGGGACCTCTACATTAAATTAGCGTCTACTCTTATAAAAATTACTTCATATGTAAATCATGATTCTCCCATTGAAAAATTCACTAAAGATCTCATCACTATCGCCAATTTATCCATCCCAAAAACTAAGGGAGGTCTTCCAAGACAATCAAGACCTTGGTATGATGCAGAAGTTAAAGAAGCCATTAAAAATAGGAAAAAAGCTCTTCGAACATTTAACACCTTTCCAACTATGGAAAATCTAGAAAGCTTCCGTATTATTAGAGCTAAAACTAGACGCCTGATTAGACAAAAAAAGAGGACTACATGGCAAAACTACATCTCTAAGTTAAACGAACGAACGCCATCAGCCAAAGTATGGGAAATGATTAAAAAAATCCAAGGCAAATCAACATCATCTCAAATGAGCCACCTCATAATTAATGGTGAAGAATATGCAACACCAGAGCAGATAGCAAATAAGCTTGCTGAAAAGTTCTCTTTCAATTCCTCCTCAGAAAATTATTCTCCTGACTTTCAACGGTTCAAAGCTCAGGCAGAACGCCTGTCTCTGAACATTGTTCAAATAACCAAGAAGAATATAATTATCCTCTAACTATGGAAGAGCTTATTACAGCTCTTCAAAAATCCTCTGATTCAGCTGTGGGACCGGACGAAGTCCATTACCGATTATTAAAACATCTTCCTCCTCCTTGTTTAGAGGTTCTTCTTTACATCTTTAATGAGATCTGGGATTACGGGACCTTTCCAAACTCCTGGAAAATGGCCACCATTATTCCCGTCCCAAAACCAAACAAGGACCATACTGATCCAACTAATTATAGACCCATTGCCCTAACAAGTTGTCTCTGTAAGACGATGGAACGGATTGTAAATGCTCGACTTGTTTGGTATCTTGAGTCAAGTGACTCCCTTTCTGAAGTCCAATGTGGCTTCCGAAAGCAAAGGAGCACTATAGACCATTTGGTTCGATTTGAGGCATATATTAGAGATGCATTCATTACCAGAGAACATGTGGTAGCTGTTTTCTTCGATTTGGAGAAAGCTTATGATACCACATGGAAGTATGGAATTATGAAAGATTTGTTTGAAATGGGAATGAGGGGAAGACTGCCCAATTTTATTGGGGCCTTTCTTGAAGATCGATGGTTTAAAGTTCGAGTAGGATCCACCTTTTCCAATGAGTACCCCCAAGAAATGGGAGTTCCTCAGGGAAGCATTTTATCTCCCACCTGTTTTAACATTAAAATTAATAGCATAGTCAAAGCCATTCAAGATAATGTCATGTGCTCGCTTTATGTGGATGACTTTCTTGTTGCTCTTAAATCCAAACACATGTCTACCATAGAGAGACAATTACAGCAAAGTCTTAACAGACTTCATAAATGGTCTCAAGAAAATGGTTTTAAATTTTCAAAGGCAAAAACAGTCTGTATGCATTTTTGCCATCTTCGAACTCTCCATCCGGAGCCATCACTTAAAATTGACAATTGTGGGATCAAAGTAGTAAATTCTACGAAGTTCCTAGGAGTCACGTTTGACTCAAAACTATCTTTCATTCCCCACATTACATCTCTTAAGGCGCAATGCCTGAAATCTTTGAACATACTGAAGGTCGTGAGCAGATTGAACTGGGGAGGTGACACTACTGTCCTTCTTCGGCTTTATCGATCAATCACACGAGCCCGCTTAGACTACAGCTGTATTGTCTATGGATCGGCACGACCTTCGTATCTTCGTTGTCTTAACACAGTTCATAATCAAGGTCTTCGATTGAGTCTTGGTGCATTCAGGACGTCGCCAGTGGAGAGCTTGTACGTTCTTGCAAAAGAACCACCTCTGTCACTGCGACGTCTAAAATTGTCTCTTCAATACACGGTGAAATTGGCCGCAAACCCAACTAACCCTGCATATTCAGTTGTCTTCCATCCCAACATGACATATCGGTATGACAATCGACCGAACGCCATACGGCCACTAGGACTGAGAATGAGGCCTCATCTGGAAGCAGCTGGAATAGATGCATTTGTTATTTTTCTGAAAACAGGCTTCCACAGATTCCTTACTGGAATATGAAAAATCCTGTTATTAACTTAGAATTAGAAAAACTAAAAAAGGCAGATACGGATCCCATTGAATATCAAACTAGGTTTCAAGACATCAAACTAAAACATCATGATCACAAATTCTTATATACCGATGGTTCCAAAGACGGAAACCGGACTGCTTATGCAGTTACTTCTTGTAAGGCAAATCTATATAGTGAGCGCATTCCCAATGAATGCTCTATATACTCAGCTGAGCTCCTAGCAATCTATCAAGCTGTCTGGCTTGCGGGAATGTCTGAGAAAGACAAATTTGTAATCTGTTCTGACTCTAAGTCAGCAATTCAAGCTCTTGCAGGTAAACAGATGGATCATCCCATTCTGCAGGATATACTTATGCTTCTTTCAGGAATAGAAGATAAAGAGATTATCTTCTGTTGGATTCCAGGTCATGTGGATATTGCCGGAAACGAAAGGGCGGACACTATGGCCAAAAAAGCCCTCTCGAAGGATGTAAGTAATGACACAATTCCGTACACAGATCTGCGTCCAGTTATTAATGAGTACATCCAATCTGGATGGCAAGTTATGTGGAACGCTTGCGAGAATAATAAACTAAGAAGCATATTTCCCAGAATCAAGGAAGTTAAAAGTATTAAAGTTGGAACACGGAGGGATCAAATTGTGATCCACAGATGTCTTATTGGACATTCACGACTAACCCACTCTCACCTTCTACTAGGTAATCCAGCCCCAATATGGGATGACTGTCAATGTCCTCTCACAATCAAACACATTTTAAAAGACTGTAGAGACTTTCAACGACAAAGAGACACACTTCTACCAACAAATCCACTCCAATTTCTTACACACAAACCAGAAAACATAATTTCATTTTTACATCAAACTCAGACATATTACAAAATATGAAGAAAAATGACAAAGACATATAAAATTCTAGCCTGCCTCAATATAGCCCATTAAGGTGCTGCAGAGGCGTAAAACACAAACACACACACACACACACTCATCGCCGTTGAACTGTGATGCCAGAAATGACTCAAATCTAGCATTGGAATATATATATGTAAATAAACTATAAGCTGTGATGTTATTTTAAACTGGGTCAGATTTCCTGGCTTCTATCCAATGTGAATCCCCTGAACTGAGCATCACAGTTTCAGCTCAATGTCAGAGTGAGAATTGGGTCTGAGAAAACCCATGCAAGGTCCACATCACAGCTTGTCAGCCAATGGATGCCAGAACAAATCTACATCACATAATCCTTGTGTTTACAAAAAAGTTGTAAATTAGCAAGCTTTTAGATTGATCAAACAACTCTGTAGGGATTATAACAGTTGTCTACTGTGAATGCCGAGGAAGCTGCCATTTGGTAGGATTAGGATAGGATAGAATAAGTCAATGTATTTTCAAATATCAGATCATTATTACATACTTGTGGAAAATTAGTAAAGGTTATTCACCACGGGAGAGGGAATATGTGATTTATCACCCGAGGCCTTTAGGCCGAGGTGTGATAAACACATATTCCTGATTCCATGGTGAATAACCGGCTTATACCATGAGACAAACACTCAAACAGTCAAACATGAGAGGATAACTGGACAACAAAGAATATGGGAATTATTCCCCTGAAATACTGTAATGTGATTGGCTGACAGAGGTGTCGAATGGTATAACAAGGACAAGTTAGCCTGTGTCGTAATTACCTCATAGTTATCACACAAAAAAAAAAAGAAGCTACATGCATTTTATATATATGTAGCAAAGTGAGTTATTTAAGCATTTTAAAAGAAAAAAAATAGTAAAATAGAATGAAATAAAATAGATGTATAAATGAAAAGTAATGATAATGAAATATATGAAAAAAAAAAAAGATCAATGAAGTCGGTGCATCTGTGCAGGTGAACATAAAAAATGATTGATGAGTATGAGATTGATTGAGTTGCAGATGATACAATGTCAAGAATGGAGTGAACATCACTTTCAATGTTTGTTACAGTTTATTACTGGACGTGATATGGGATATATCGAAACATAGTATTTTCTTAATGCTTTGACAGAGGATTTTGTAGAAATGTTTGTGGAAGGTCTTTAGTAGATTGGAATTTTGTACCTTGCTCTAAAATATCTTCTGACTAAAATTTTGGCTCTGAATCTGGAGTTTGACATGAGGAATGTGTGCATTACTTTGTTGACAGGTGGCTATGAATATCGGATACCAGGTTCAGCTGGTCATAGAAATATTGTGGTAAGGTTTTCTTCTGCTGAGTTATGTACATCTTGATCAGACTGGTGATTGCCAGTGATAGATCATTGGGATCACAAATGAAATGCTTCCTTCAATATATCAATGTTTGAACTGTGATGCATAGTTTAGTATCAGCCCATTGGCTATCAGGCTGTGATGATGTGGTTGCAGGGGCTATCCCTGATAATATTCTTACTTTGACACTGTGTTAAAACTGTGATGCACAGTTCAGGTAGATCCTCATTGGCTAGAAGCTGGGGAATTCAACCCAGTTTAAAATGACATAACAGCTCGAAGTTCTTTTACATATATTGCAATGTTAGAGAATAGAGTTGTCTCTAACATAATTCAACCGCATAGAAAAGAACTTGGGATTCCACATAATATGAGAAGGACTGTAACATTATATGTGCATTGTTGTAAAAGTATATAGTTTCAGATTAATTGAAAAAAAAAATCAAATTGTGAAATAAAAAAAGGGACAATTTCTCTACTGAGCTGTAAATATGTTTATGCATGGCCATACCAGACGTAGTAGAAAACATTGCATTTCAGGATCATGTATTTAATCTTTTATTTTACAGGCAACCAGAAATGTGCCATGGGGAATGATGATGTCAGACCCAGACCAACTTTGTTTCATTCAGAATCTACTGCGACTCATTGGTGCAAAAAAGGCTCTGGATGTGGGTGAGTGGTTTGTGGTATTTTTAACAGGTCATAGTTCAATGAGGACACCATTTTGTTATTTTTTCGGACCACATGGAAACAATTAAGTCTCATCCGAGACTTTTGTGTGCAATCCAATATTCTTTTCACTCAATACTTCTTGTTCAATCTGAATGTTATGACTGGAAAATTATCTGAATAAAATCAATCACAAAATCAATCACAGTTGTACATCTATCAGCTTCAGATATTCAGTTACTATCGTTTTCATGGCAGTGTGTTTTTAAAGTTTGTACTTTGCTTTATCCCAAGACTGTGATGTCACAGATTTCGTTGCATAACTTCATTTCAATATCAGGTTTTACGGACCTTACCTCTAGAGTGATGTTTACCTCGGCCTTGGTGAATATCTCCGGCCTGGTCCGTAAAACCTGATACTGACTTCAACCAAAGTCAATAATTGTATAATATATATATATATATAATGTTTCTTTTATGTTACCCTGAAATGTATTATTTTATCATTATACTTTTTTTTACAGTGAAATAACATTCTTTATATTGCAGGTGTTTTCACAGGTTATAGTTCTTTAGCAATGGCACTTGCGCTACCCGTGATGGTACGGTTATTGGTCTGGATATTTCTGACAAAAACATAGAAATAGGAAGGCCCTTCTGGAAAGAGGCTGGGGTAGAACACATAATTGATATCCGCATTGCCCCTGCTGGAGAAACACTGCGTAAGTTATCTCACTTTTTAAGAAATCTTAGTGGAAAAAAAAATTCTTAAAAATGATTATCATGGTAAAAAAAATAGATTAATTTGTCTTTTGATGTTGTGGTTGGAAGTATAATGTATTTATTGGGAGCACAGATGAGGTTTGATTTTGCTTTAGTTGCAAATCCCACCACAATAGGTAGAATGGTGTCTCCTATTTAACAGCATCGTTGTTCTTGCCCAGGGCCTCCAGACCAATGTGACAAAATGATAAGAAAGCATCAATTTCATGCTTCTGGGAACGAACCTAGATATATCTGTATCTGTTTCAAGTTAAAACCATGACTTTGGTTGTAAATAAATTATATTACATTTTTAGAATGCAAATAGTTACTTTTTTGTTATATAAGCTGGTCTTTGATTTATTTTGAATAACAATAATTTTAAAAGTTCTAAGTTATTATTTGACCAAACCATGGCATTCAAAAAGCTAGGATATATAGGATCAAACTAATGCCTAACGTTTATATGGTTTCACACAAATTGAAGTTGAGACAAAGACATAATTTATGTGAATACATGATGTGTTTGTTTTGGAATAACTTTCCTGTTATACCACTTCAAATAAACCAGTGGGAGGGATGCGGCAATATTTTGTTTTGATTAAATGTGGGTCACATTTCATTTCAGAGAAACTTATTGATGAGGGCCAAGCTGGGACCTTTGACTTTGCTTTCATAGATGCGGATAAAACTGGGTATGATGATTACTATGAAAAGTGCCTGGTTTTGGTAAGATCTGGAGGAATCATTGCATTGGATAATGTGAGTGAAGTTATGCAACTATGAATCCTCTTTTCACCCAGAGAATCTACTTTGCTAAAGTGTCTCTTTTCTGTATGATACTATTTGGTTTACTTTCTCTGTATTCTCATTTCGTGTTTGATTTTGAACCAGTCATTTTATCGTAAAAATGGATTAGTGCCAAAAGGTACATTCAGTGATCAAATAGTAGCAAGATGCAATATTTTTATCATCAATAAGTCAAATGTTCTGACACATTTGAAATATGCTGAAAAAAAAAAGCAAATTGTTGGAATGGGCTTGTCAGATAACAGCCTAATTTATTTTTATTATAGAACTAAGTAAAACCATCAAAATGTCAAATCTGTAATAAAGGCCTACATATTTTGGTTCACATGATTTTGTTGATTTTGTTTCTTGTTTGCCCATTTTTGCAGATGTTGAGGGGAGGCAAAGTGGCTGACCCGGATGTGAATACTCCCGATACATTAGCTCTCAAGAAACTCAATGACAAGATCTTCAACGACCCAAGAGTGAGAAGCAACTTGCTCTCTCTTGGAGATGGAACTGTCTTTGCCTTCAAACTATGAATTCCATGTTTTTCAAACTTGAACAGAGCTGTGAATTCAACCTTACATTTTGATGTTCGCTAAGGGTTTATATTATTTTTATGATGTCAAATTTGTGTGAAGTTTTCATCCTTGAAATAAAAGAGCCATAAAGCTTATCTTTTACCGTCTTTCCTAACTTTGCAGTTGAGAAGAGCATCATTTCACTTTGAATTATGCACTCTGTGAGTCATGACCAGGGTTGGGACGATATTGGTAATTTGATATCTCGATATTGATTGGTTGTGACACCGCGGTAGCACGATATATTGATCTTGGGTTCATCAGCTATTTAATGTTACAAATCAACGAAAAATCAGAAATTCTGAATTTTGCGCTACCCTCGTCCGCCATTTTGTAAGCAGACGCTCTGCGTAGCTCTCGCCGAGAATCTCATCCAGCCCGAGAAGGAAGTGTCATGGCGCCCGAGGGACGAAAACAATGTGAATTCGAGTGGATTTCTTGCTATTTCTTCTTTCTTGTGCCGGTTAATGACGGTATGAAGCAAAACCGGTAATACCGTAAGTACTGTGGACCCTGACAGTACAATATTTGGCCCGAAAAATACTGCAGTATGGTATGAATACCAGTTATCATCCCAACCCTAGTCATGACTTTATGTATAATGTATGTCACGCGTTTTTCTTGCATTTAAATTTAAGGGTGGTTGATTCGCAAAAAAAGGAAGATGAAGGTGAGCTCAATTTATTGTGAGCACAATTTATTTTCAGCTTGATACTTGATTGCTTATGAAGTGGTGCTTTTGTGTTGTTTTCATTGTTTAGACCAGAAATTCATTATTTGCATCAGTCACATTTTATCCACAACCTCAACATCATGCAACACCAAGACAAAGGCTACAACTTGAAGAAAACAAGATCAACAGATCACACCAACAGCACACAAAGAACACTGAAGACATGAACAGACTCTCGGGAAGAACAAATGAAAAATCTACTCCACAGCCGCAACCACCACACAACAGACGGACCTTGAACACCCAAACCTATCAGCTGGCACCATAGCTCCTCATGAGGTCGCAATGGATGAAGAACACGCCACTAAAACAGACACAAAAAAGGACAATGAAGACTCGGATGATGACGAAAGCACAACACCCGAAAATGAATTCATGGAAGCAGAAGATGAAGAGGCAGAAAAGGAACAGGTTCCGGAGGTTCAACAGGAAGCAGAAAAAAAAGAGGGTCCAGAGAATCCACAGGAGGAAGAAACAGCCGAGAGTCAAGAGGAAGTAAGGGAAGACCATTCACCAGACAAGGGAGCAGAACGAAAGAAAGAAATTGACAAAAAGGAATGACAACCAGTTGACAAAGGAAACGACAAGCCGGTACCAAAACAGATCACCTACAGAGAATAACTTAATTTGGTATTTACAAGGTGTCTACTTAAAATTGAAGCCAACCAAAGTCAGATTAGACACTTACAGAGTTTTTGAAAATAAACTAGACCATCACTAAATGATGGAACTGTCCTGGTTTCTTCCAGACAATGTCCTGGTTTCTTTCAGACAATGAAATTCTGTTGACCGCTCACAGGAGCTCGCAAATTTTGCACCCTAGGTGGCAGCAAATAGCAGTCAACTTGTAGACAGGGCTTCTTCAGGTATGGTATAATACCATTTATTTGTTAAGCAAGAAGTGGATGACACTTTGTTAAAATGTCAAAAAGTGATTTTTTTGTGGAACCCTCACACAGGCAGACAGCCACATTTTGCATGTACTGGGCTGCCACTTTTGCTACCTGTGAGAAGGCGTTGTTTGAAAATATCAAATTGAATGCCTATGAAAAATTATGTTTTAAACTCATGTCAACACATTTTCAGCAAATTTCAAGAGTGGCATTGGAAAAACAGAGGCCGTGTAAAGTCTGTTTAGTGCTCCTCATCATCACGTGACATGCTTCAGTAATTACTGATACTGTAATATTATTCTGAAAACCTACACAATTTAGAAAAAAGCCATGCAACCTCTACCAAACCAAAAGTCATTACATATTGTGTGCGCACTATTTGCAGGCTAACAAGCCCATTGGGTTTAACGTCTGTAATTCTTTGCAGTTATTATATATAAAATGCATGTACTTATTGTACTATTTATAGTAAAGTAATAACGACAGAAAGACATAGTTTCCGTAAGGGCCTGAGGTGAGTTGAGGTGATCGTGCATGATGAAGCTGTTTAACAAATGCTGCCGTTTTCTGAACTTCTTCCCAGGCTATCTAAATTGGTTTCGTTTACTGGGAAGTTATTATTGGACCTTGGTTAACTACTGTGTGGGTGATTATGGGCAAACCAATTTTCCATAGAACATGGCACTAAGGGGGGGCTAGGGGGGACTGAGCCCCCCAAATGGAGCATTCAGCCCCCCAAAAACAGCTTGGGCAAAAAAAAACAATTGCTTATATGATACTGGTAGTAATTGAATAATCCAGAGCCCATTAAAATACACTGTACATATGGTATTTTGTGCACCATGCGTCGCTGTTTTTGCAGTTCATCTATTAATTATGTGTGCATAGATCCGCCAACATCTAAATTCTTTGGATTCTCGGGCGGCCCACGCTTCGACTCTTCAGGCCTCAGACGACGTTTCAAAACTTCAGGGCTTCAGCCCCCATCCCAAACTTCAATTTCTGGTGACGCCACTGATCCCGTGGATTTTGTTTTAAATGAGTGGTAATGTTGAGCCAGTCTCTTATGAGAACATTTGTTGGCACAGCTGGATCGAAACATGACATGCTGAACTTGGTCTGCAACTTGACTTCTAGAAGATAAATCCCACACCTGATGAGTATGTGTGTCTTGCTGAAATGGAAATTAGTAATATGACCAATGAGATCACTAACTTATCACATTACATGCCAGAGGGCGCTGGTGGTGTGACAGTACAGTGAAAGAGGTCAAACAAGAGCAGAAAATAAGCAGAAATACCATGGAAGAAGCTATCTTAAAAAGGAAAAATGATATCACAAGCTTTGCATGAAGTATCCATGACAATATTTTAAGGAATCAACATTCACTCTGCGTGCCGCATTATTCTTTTTGACCCTCCAGTGATTATTGCTTGTCTGATATTTCTGATTGTTGCTTTTCTGCTCTGTTTTAGTCTGATTATGGCTTTTCCTGTCATTTCTATCAGGTCATTCCCTGTCTTTGTTAGTTTGTTTGTTTTCCCTTTAACGCTCAGACCGCCTTAGGGTGTATTTTCGAGCGTGGCGATCGCCGTATGATGGATGAGTGATGGTAAGGCTGTGAGTCTGCTATATACCCTATTAGTTAAGAGATGTGCAGGTCTTTCAGTTGCCCCAGTATAGAACACTGGATACAACCCCCTCCGTTTTCGCACAGATCTCATGGGACAGACCTAGTCAGGACTCAGGAGCTATTTTTATCGCCTGTTGTCTTATTCTTGTCCTTTCTTGTCAGATCACCATTTCAATGTTAGCTGTAATCTATATAATTATATAATTTGTATTATGCACAGGAGCCCCAACGTTGCACTGTTAAGCTAACAACTAATAAGTATTGATCTATAATTATCGCCCATGCTATGCTGAAGCGCCTGTGGTATTATGGGATGGCATGACGTGACATTGACGTCACATGTCACATCACACTTTCCTCTTAATTTCTGAAACGATTCCCACCTATCCCAATATTACACATGTCTAAACCAGACAATCAATAGAATGAAATAAACAAATTCTTCAACATTTTGAACAATTCAATTGTCTGGATTAGACAACCACTTGATCGGACACATATTAGACAATCATTGTCTGATATCAAACAATCCTTTTTTTCAGTGTGTCTGAAATCCCGTCAACTAGCTCCTAATAACATTCAGACATTCAGACCGCCTATTATAAACGATTACCTTGAATCAGCGGTGGAACTTCTTCAAATGTCAGGCTTTGGCAAGTGTCGAGGAAGCTGATTGAACGAACAAAACAGGAGCTGCACTCCTGGCAAGAAGATAAACATACCACCAAAACAGGTTAGTCACCAAGTACACCTTCACTGATGAGTTCTATGGAATCCTCATTTTATTGGTCCTACATGACCATTTGTCTGTTGCTAAGAAATTGTTAAAAAACAACGGATAACAGAATCCATGCCACAAAAAGAGAAATAAATACGTAGCCATGTAACAGAACTATAAATACACTTAGTACTAACCAAGTATGTCTCTAAATAGCCGATTCTGGTGCTGATGAGACGTAAAACACAAACTCACTCACTCACTCTTAATATTTTAAGATATTATATTTCTCAATCAGACTATCAAAAGGCACAACTACACTATATAGGTTATATGTGTACCAAATTCCATCCATATACAGTGAGGAAAATAAGTATTTGACCCCCTACCATATTTTCTGGTTTGGGCACTTGGGCTTGCACCAAAATTCTGAAATTTGTCAGGTAGATCTGGTCCAACATTAGAAGACGGACAATGGACGAAAATTAATTGAAAAAAGCGTTATGTAATATATTTACATAATATTCCCAATAGTCTTCAGAAATAAGTATTTGACCCCTTCATTTGCAAAGTATTTATCACCAGACTTTTACAAAACAAACACTTGGAAAACTATTTTACAGTGTTATAATATGAAATTATGGATAGTATATGCATGTAATGTTGAATTAAGCAAAACCTTTGGACATATGATAACAGTGAGTGGGCCCATGCTTGTGTGATATCACTAACTTGGAAATAATCATCATGCAAAAAAATTTAATCAAAAGTCAGAGGAACACATTCCTCCCTTATACAGTTAATTGAGGAGCAGGGAGTAGGGGATTCAGAAGGGGGGCATAGGGGGCCCCTGCAAGGAGGACCTCCGAAAGTCCAGTCATAATCTCAGGGCCCCTCCTAGTGGACCATATCCGAAACTGAGAGAGGGGCCCCTGACTTCATTGTTTATTTTGCTTGTCAAGATTTAATTGAAGATTTTTTTATATTTCTATAAGGCCCAGAATTCGATTTTTACCTCTTTTACGTCATTTTTGATAATTTTGATTTTTTAAAGGTTGCTGGTGGGCCCCCCTGAGGTGTTGGGCCCCAGGGCACTGCCCTCTGGCCCATAGGGCCAGTCCGCCCCTGGCGCAATGTCGTGAAAATATCACATATAGGTATAGGTTGCAGTCTACAATTAATTTTGTGTATATTTTTAATTTAATTCATCAGGGCACAAAAAATATTAAAATCCACAATCAGGGCATCAAACTTGCATTTTTGCATACATCTACTAGACCAAAATCAGTCAATTATGTTTAAAATAGAGCAAAAGCAGGTTGACTTTTCACAAATTTACCTCTTGTGCCGCCATATTGGATACACACTAGGTCCGCACATGTAATTTAATAATTCAAAGTCAACTTTTTGGACAGCTAGTACAGACAAACGGTCATCTAAATTTACACAAAAATTTTTATAATGCTTCCTGAGAAGCTAAATTGCAAGGAAAAATTATTGGAATACCTGACCAATGGCTGAAAACTTTTTTCTTGACTACGTGCCCTAACCCTATAAAACCGGAACTGGGTGTAGTTTCCGGCCCTCTTGTGGACTCTATGTGAATTAGTTGTCTGCTACCTTAATCTGCTAATCTACCTGGCCCCTCATCCAGCCTGGCCCCTTATCAATTAGCGGTGAAGCCTGACATCCTGCCTGACAAGTTTCATTCAAAAAATTTCAGTTGAAGTTGAGATTTTGGCTTATACACATGTCTTGTTCTACCTCTTACATTTACATTGCTTTCACCTGAGTACCTGGGTTCCGTAGTTGGATCTTCTGTCGGCCACTGTGCACTGGTTGGAGGTTTCGTCAGTCCCTGGGGTCTTGAGCTGGATCTGGGAGGAGGTAAATCTGGAAAATTTAATTTAAAAAAACAGTCACAGGCATGTAATGCATAAATGTGGGTAGATAAATACTTGAAATTCAAGAAAAATTAAAGAAAAATTAACATTATTCTTAAAAGTACCAGTCCAGAAAACTGAAAAGAACTGGAAAGTTGACATGTAATGAAAGTAAACATGAACTTGCACAAAGCAAAAACAAGAAAAATGACAAACAGGATGTCTGGAGGCTGAATAAAATATTTTTGGGGTCTCTAAGGCCAAACAGGGTGATTTTCAAATATTTGGAGCTGCCGAGAGTAGTTATTTGACATGTTTGATTGCAAATGAAATTGGCCAAAAAATGCTGGATGAGCCTGGATCACCATGTAAATGCTTTATGTTGCTTTGTGTTGCTAGAATATGGTGTTTTGGATTACAGGCCTGCAGTAGAGAGTGTCCTCGGAGTGTTACCAACATGAAAGGAAAAATAAAACGTCGACGGGCCGGCTTCCGCAAAGGCCACCCGCAGTACTACATCAGAGAAAAAAGTGACAAGAATGGAAAGAAGGACAAGGTCAAGCGGATTGTCAGGGCAGATGAAAAAATTTATCAAGATGTATCTGAAGTGACTTCGGCTGGAAAGAACCGGGATGCAACCGGTACACCCTGCACACCAACAGACGACATGGGACAACCCTTGGAGTGCATGACTTTACGACCACGAAAAACCGCAAGCTATCTGGATGATTACATGAGCAAGGGCAATTCGGCTGGTGACTACATGCTTCTCCATCGTGAAAAAAATGAAGATTTTTGGAATGATGCGGTAGGTGAGCATGTAAGAGCACATCCGCAGTGCCGTGGAAAGGTGAAAATTGACTTGGAGAAAAGCACCAGAGTTGGCATTGTCTGGGCTGTAGTAGGACAATGTGACCATTGTGGATTTGAAACAAAGAAACAGAAACTTTATGATGAAGTTGAGACAGGAAAGAGAGGTCGAAAGGCTGCTGGTCCGAACATTCGCCTACAACTGGCTGTAACTAAGAACAGTATTGGAAATACAGCTGTGCAACACATTTTCGCATCACTGAATATGGATCCTCCCTCAAGAGCTGGCATGAACAAGTGCTCAAACATAGTGGCTGATGGGATAGTAGATAGCAACATCCAAGACATGAGAGAATTAAGGGGCCATATCAAAAAAGTGAATGTCTTATCTGGTAGGCCGAAAGGCTTGATTGATGCGGAAGCCGACGGGACATACAACCACCGTCTGGGATCATCAGGACTGACCCCAACACAACCAGCAACACAGGCAACGTACTTATTTGTTGAAAATCTGACCTCATCAAAAAAGATCATCAACTGCAAAACCTACAGCAGGATATGTATGTGCGATGTTCAGGATCGCGAAGGCCCTCACAACCAGAAGTGTAAGGCTAATCTTTCCGTTAATGCTGTAATTGGCAATGAAAAGTTGTACGTGGCACAGACCCTCGGAGAGCTATATGAGGAAGATTTCAGTGTGGAATACCTTACTATGGATGGAGATAGTTCTGCAAGATCCTTGCTAGATGGCCTGCAACAGCCAGATCCAACAGTGGACTGCAAAGTTCAATACTGCACAAGGCACCTGAACAGACTTTTTATGCAGAAAGTCAGAGATGAAACCTTCAGTACAGAGATGTTCCCAGGAAAATCAAAGGCTGAAAAAACAGAAGCTCAGAAATTATTTGCTTTGGACATAGCCAAGAGAGCACAGGCTGAGTACAACATGATTTTCATTCAATATGGTCAGTCACTTGAAGAAATGATCAAGCGGTCTAGCTATATCCCTGGAGCAGTGATGGCCTGCTACAGCGGAAAATGTGACAAATTCTGTTGGCCCCATTCATCAGTGTGTGACAAACACAACACATGGCACAGAACATATTTGAGTGCAAAATTCAAGCAAAAGGCTTTCATTAATCCAACACATGATGACAGGAAGAAACTGCGTAAGCTTTTGGAGATGAGGTTTGGCAGAAAAGCTGTTGTGATGACACAGACAAATAGTTCTCAGAACAAATGTGAAGCTGCAAATCGCGGCCTAGTGAAAGCGGCGCCAAAAAACCAAACTTTCACCAGAAACTACCATGCACGAATCCACTCGGCAGTGCACACAATGAACCACTCTATTGGGGAGTCTACAGTGATGCTTGCTGAAAAATTGGGGGCACCGTTCCCAGCTAAATCTCCAGCTGTGAAAGCTCTAAAGAAATTGGATGAAAATCGGGCGTATCACCAAAGGTACAAGAAATCAAACGTTGCCAAGGCTGCCAGGCAACGACGCAGGGAAAAGAACTTCAAACAATACTATGACAAAAAGACTGATGGTTACAGGAAGGCTGCAGCCGTAGTGGAAGACTTGTGTGGGGAACCGGCTGAGTCCCAAGCGACTGAATCAAAGACGGAACACTCCTACTGCAGGCCGAGGCGCAAGCGGCGGCTGGTCATAAAATAGGACAGAGGTCAGTGGTGCGCATGGAACTTCAAAATGCATGCTAAAATTTAACTTAACATCTAGTTCAACACCCCCAGCATGAAGAAATTATACCTTGACTGCTAATTAAAAATGCACAAAGGTGCATGAGACTGTGTGCACTGGCCTTGCGCAGCACAGTGTATTCTTTCATTATTGGTTGCTGTTGCCTCTACGGTCAGATGATTAATTTCAACACATCTGCCATTGTGGCATAAGTGAGAAACTTCCAAATTATTTGGTATGACCACTGATGACCTTGCGGTCAGTTGCACAATGAGTCGATGCACATAGTGGGTCTTTTTTTCTTGCCCGGAAATTTAAATTTTTTGATTCCATATTTGTATTTTTGAAGATTGTATGGCCCTTTTTGCCAAATAAGGCATCCATTTTGTGTCCTTACAGAATTTTCCCTAATTTTAATGATTTCAGCATGGCACCACTGTGCATCTAGATCCTGAAAAAGGCCATTGACAAGCTGTAATAATGCTTTTTGCCAATTTCTACATGATGCATAGATAGCAGGTTAAGGTTGCAGTCTACAATTAATTTTGTGTATATTTTTAATTTAATTCATCAGGGCACAAAAAATATTAAAATCCACAATCAGGGCATCAAACTTGCATTTTTGCATACATCTACTAGACCAAAATCAGTCAATTATGTTTAAAATAGAGCAAAAGCAGGTTGACTTTTCACAAATTTACCTCTTGTGCCGCCATATTGGATACACACTAGGTCCGCACATGTAATTTAATAATTCAAAGTCAACTTTTTGGACAGCTAGTACAGACAAACGGTCATCTAAATTTACACAAAAATTTTTATAATGCTTCCTGAGAAGCTAAATTGCAAGGAAAAATTATTGGAATACCTGACCAATGGCTGAAAACTTTTTTCTTGACTACGTGCCCTAACCCTATAAAACCGGAACTGGGTGTAGTTTCCGCCCTCTTGTGGACTCTTATGTGAATTAGTTGTCTGCTACCTATATATATTTCTTTGTCACACTAGATGAGCCCTCCAAACTGGCAACGTTGTGTTTACGTTTGGTGCTCTTTGGGAAGCAACAGTGAACATCATAAGGTCGAAACAAAAAATCAAATCAGCTTCATCACTTTTTCACATTTGACTACACCGTTTCTGATATTGTGGCTTGCTTCGAATATGATAATGTTATCACAAGAGGGCCGGAAACTACACCCAGTTCCGGTTTTATAGGGTTAGGGCACGTAGTCAAGAAAAAAGTTTTCAGCCATTGGTCAGGTATTCCAATAATTTTTCCTTGCAATTTAGCTTCTCAGGAAGCATTATAAAAATTTTTGTGTAAATTTAGATGACCGTTTGTCTGTACTAGCTGAGGATGGGCCAGAGCCTTGTTCCTTGAGCTAGCACTGCCAAGCAGTAATAATTTATTAAGACAGTTGCGGAGCGGGGCTGATAAGTTATTGCTGCTGACACTCAGCCAATGGGAGAAGCTTTAATTCCAGCTTATGATACAAATAAAACGGTTGTGGCCAACTGCGTATCTTCACAACTCATAATTTCGTGGTTACAGCACTTTCCGACCTTCTGATTTCTGAAGATATATCTTTTGCTTCGTACTTTAATATTGTTCACCAAATTTTGTGGTAAGAATTTTTTATTGTTATTAGCTGTTGTTATATCTACTGTGCACATGTGGAATTGTAAATTGACAAGATTGTCAGTACAAATATACTACCATAGCTATCATTCAAATAGTAATTTACCTGAGTTAGTAATTTATTCTGATTTCCAAAGACAATATATTTTGCTTCGTACTTTCATATGTTCACCAAATTTTGTGGTAAGAATTTTTTATTGTTATTATATCTACTGTGCACATGTGGAATTGTAAATTGACAAGATTGTCAGTACAAATATACCACCGTAGCTTTCATATTCAATAGTAATTCAAAGGTCCTCAGAAATGTGTGTGATATTTCTTAGAAATCAGCTTTCTTGAACTCATTGCTTGAGGTAAATAGAAATTGCAAACAGCCAGACTTTGTCAAAATGTGCCTCCATGTAGTATTGCTTCATCAGAATGCGTTTCTTTTGGGCCTGAATTTACTTGAAAACGCGTGTCACAGAAAAACTAATTAATTAAAAATCAAATTGCTGTCAGCTATAGAAAACCGATAAGAACTGCGTATGTAGTCACGGTGGACAAAGTCATTTAAAGCATTACCTTGAAACCTCCTTGATATTTAATTACTGTCTCCACAGTCCCCATTGTGTTGGTCAGAAAATTCTGTGTTGATATGGTTAAAGAAGAATTTGTCTTACCTTTTCTTGTAAATTATTTTCCTGAACATAATCCATTGCTATATTCCATTCAAGTGATATCCCATGCAATGAAGGTATAACATAAATTAAACATTCCCCGAGGATAATTGGACGTTAAGTTTGCCCGTAAAAAAATCTTAGGGCAATAATTGTTGGTCCCTGGCTCTGTCACATGCTCCTCTGTTCTGACAGTGTTTTAAGGAGCTCTGTTACAAAATAGCAGGCTGGATTATCTTGTTTAGCATTGTTTGGCATTGACTGTTTGTTACAACCACCTGTCTCGAGCCTCAGGAATGAGAGGATAACTTTTTGTTTTTTATGACTATTTTGAAAAATAAATTGGTATGGTGATATTGCTAAGCTCTCATATCAAAAGATATAATAAAAATTAATGTCAGTTTTTTGGATAGAATTGTAGATAAGTAAATATTCTATAGAATACGTACATATTGTAAACATAATAACATGAAATTCGTGGTATTGCCCTCTGAGCTAGGATTCCACAGCAATTTATTTCATCAACTTAACAGCAAGTTGAAAGTTGTGTTATTTGCCATATAGTCCATAATGATAAAACAACTGAAATTGTGTCGAATCATTGCAAGTGTTGCATCAGCAAATGATCCCAAAAAAACACTAATTTGTCGTCCTTTAATTGAGAACATGATTTCATTTTCAGTTCATTTCAAAACTGAATTGTGCAGGGAGAAACATTTGAGGATGGAGTCAGATATCTCAACCACTATCACATACGACAACTCGTCAGACTTCACCACGGCCTTTCAAGAGACTATGATAGCAAGTGACGCGGATGACATTCAACTTTTGTTGAGAGCAGCAGCATTTATCGCCAAGAACATTGAGCCTGCTTTGCCTGTTTTTGGTCTTTTCGGTAACAGTTTAGTTTTGGCTGTATTCAGTAAAAACACTCACAATCCAACAGCCTTATTTCTTATAGCTTTAGCAATTTCTGATATCGGTTATAATATAGCGTTAAGTCTTCATTGGATATTTTTGAATTTGTTTGATTCTATTCAACTGCTAACTTGTCAGATAATACTTTATTTTGCTTGTTATTTTGCCTCCTGTAGTCCTTGGTTGGTTAATTGCATGGCATTAGAGAAATTCATTGCTGTGAAATATCCATTCAAATTTAAGAATATCCATAATAGAAAAGTGTTAATTCCCATAATACTGGCGGTATTCTTTATCAGCATCTTCTCGGAGTTGCCTGTTGTTTACACTGTTTACATTGGCAATGGCGATAGCTGTTATATGTTTGGTGTGCAGACCCAATTGAGCTTAATCTACAATTGGTATTGGTCGGCTGGTCATCTTTTCGCACCCTTTTTGATGCTCGGGCTTCTCAACTGCCTGATTATAAGTTCCATAAGGAAGAGCAGACAGATTGTTCTGAGGTATCAAAATGATGAACCTCGTGACCGAAGTGAAACCAACACTGCCATGACTGAATCCATCTCCTTGGAAATTCCTGGTAGTCCTGACAATGTTGCAAGAGACAATATTGTGGGGGGCTCCAGCAGTGGGGCAGCTGCAAGGTATGCTAATAATGCTATATCCCAAATACCTCATTCTGCGAGCCTGAATAAAGAGAACGAGGTATGCACTACAAGCATGCGTATCAGCCATGTTGAACTAAGACCTGGTTCATGCGAAGTTATCACGAAAGGCAAGACAACTCCTCTGAAGTCAGCTACCTCTAATGATGAGCAACAAAATACTATATTCTTTTTAATAAGCGTTTCGGTCGCCCTTTTCTTATTACCTTTTATTTTGAGAACAATTGTCTCTACGTTATACAAGACCAAGACGAGAAGAGGCGGTGCTGTCCTGCAACTGTTTATCGTGGTTGCACGATGTCTGGCTACAACAAACTTTTGCATTAACTTTTACTTATTTCTGGCATTCAGCAAAAGATTCAGGAAAAACCTGATGCAGTTGTTCAGGAAATAACCAAACACAGAAACGGGCTTTGCAGAAAGTTGACAATGGAACTTGCACATGGGCAAACATTGAGAAGAGTGTGTGCATCCACATAATTTAGTATGTATAGTTTAACAAAATGGCTTATTGTGGAACAAGAAGACCACAAGATGTCATTGGTATTTTTGCAATGGTAGACACCACGAATACATAGGCTCTCATTTTATTATGTATGTATATATTTATAATTTAAAATAATATAGTATATATAATAGTCAAATGAAAAACTGTATACTGTATACGTATGTTAAAATTTTCTGTCTAATCTGGTGTCAAATAAAGTTCTGCCTTGTGAAATTATAGTGTCTCTAGTTATTGTTCAGTATATTTATCACATCTCCCATATAGAGCTGTTTGCAGATTAGCGGTCCAAACAGTTTCAGAATTAACTTTCAACTTGGTCGTGTGATGTCAATGGCTTAAAAATGTTTTGTTTGTGTCAGTTATGGTTAATCAGTTGATTCAGTGCTTATCACATCTAGCAGCATAGGTGGCAATAAACAAACTAATTAAATGACTTAAGGTTCTTCATCAAATACGAAGATTAGGAGACCAACAGAAAACTGTCGATGATGTGGCAAAGCCAGTTTGCAAATTGAAAATAAGAAAATAAATTTTTCCAGTGGACCGCCAATCTGCAAAGAGCTCTAATAAATGAAGTGATATCACTGAAGCACTCTTTTGTTCACTCTTAATTGGAAATGTGGAGTACGTAAACAAAACCTAAACATTCAGCATTCACACTTTGATCCTGTTCAATTGTAATGGTCTTAAATAAGTGATGACCCCGAAAAGCCAGTACATTTATCTGTAAATTGATACGATTTTCAAACGTATTTAGATAGATCTTGTTGTTCATAAAGTCATCTTTAAATTTACACCATCAGTGGTGATCTTTAGATATGCCTAATCATGATAAAATAGTTGACAAGTATTGCTACATTTGTAAATATCAATGATTTTACAATCCTTCAGTTGCCTATTATAATAAGACCAAATGGGTATGGTGGTATTTTGAGATGTACTCCAAGAGTTGAAGATATCCTGAGTCCTCTGTACCCACGAGTGCGTCAGCACGAGTATGTACAGAGGACTCGAGATATCTTCACGAGTGGAAGTACATCTCAAAATACCACCATACGTCCATTTGGTCTTATTTATACCTCATATTGGAGAACTTGCAGATCCGGAAGAAGGGTGGGACGGCGGGTAACAATATGAGAGAAGCGAGTGGCCAGATTTTTTGCGGGCTTGGGTATATACCCAGCCCGATCCAGTCGATTGATTCGAGTGGGCCGAGTGCCCTGATTGGGTTTGATTGGTGTGACGCAATAATAAACGCGGGAATCGAGGAAGACGGATGAAATCGGCCATATTGGCTTAACCAACCTCACAAGGTAAGAATACAAAAAAAAACAGCTATTTGAGTGTTTTTTGACCCTATATATCGCGCCTATATTTCAAATGGGGTAGGCTATATCAGCTTGAGTAGTAGACAAAATTCCCTTCCAATTTCCACGTTAAAATGATGCATTTCCATGATCGAAGAAATTTTAGTTTTTCGGTATGCCCTAACATTTGGCTGAGTTCATCAAGTGTCATATATATCTGGGGCCTTGTTGTATCTATAATTATAAAATAAAAAATGTTTACATGCTAGTACCCACTTCAGAAATTGGTACATGAGTGGTCTGGTTGGTGGAGGAACTCACAAGTGGCGAAGCCAAGAGTGAGTTCCGCAGCCAGCCAAACCACAAGTTAGTTTCAGTGGTCTGATCCACCACCCGGAGTGGGTTTTATTTATATCCCACATTTTCTGCTATTTTAACAACCTATGAGGGTATTTCAACACTTAAACATGGATAATTAAAAATAATAATGACCTAATCACTTGGGTTGATGGATCTAATTAATGTTTTGATGGTTGTCAAACCAATCAGATCAAACTGTAATAACATAAACAAATAACAAAGCGGGTGGAGTCAATCTGGGCTCCACGGCATTTCATGACCTTAGGTAGCTAGTAGGCCTACTGATCTTTCAAATTTGATTGGTCGAGACAACAATGCAATCAACATCCGCTCATTCACAAAGGTTTTGCGACGTCACTCACTGAGTGCTTGTCCACTGATAATTATTTATTTCAACCACATCCATTTTGCGATGAAAAAATATATCCCCCCCTTTTTAGTTTTGTCCTTTTTTGTTGATCCTGGATTAAAAACAATCTAAAAGTAAGACTATGTCTTAAAAACATATACACTTATATTGTACATATTTAATTACAGTCTGCACTTTCTCTGGACTGACGACGTCGTCAAAAATCCAACAAAAAAAGTACCAAAACATCACAAAAATGTGATAAATAAATTACAAATTTGCTCTTCTATCCACGTGAATATTCGTATTTCTAAAGCAGTGGTCGAAATAAGGGGGGGTCAGGGGGGGTTTGACCCCCCCCAAATGCTCATGTGACCCCCTCAAATACATTTTTCAAAAGGACCCAGAGGGGGTCCTCAAAAAACCCCCCCAAATACTGAAGGTGTGCTGAGTAGTGAGCATGTGAATCAGCAAGTAAAGCCTAATCAGCAAACAACAACCTCTTTTAATTTATATACATTACCAATAGGGTTTTCACAACTAATTTTCTGAGATAAAACACCTCTGGCGGCCCGCTAGCGGCCCGCGGACTGCCAGCTACAAGGGCTTCAACCCTTTGGGTCTTCCAACTGAAAGACCCCCCTAAATAGCATGGCCTATTTCGACCACTGTTCTAAAGTGTGACTTGTCAAAGTCAAAGTCAAAGAAATTTTATTTTATGTCGGGTGTTTACAGAAATAACAACATAAGCCATATGCTTTTTCTACCGATTGTAGATGCTGCAATCTGGCCAAACACCAGTTCGCATGCTGATCTACTGTCTGGATGCTTGAAAACGTGCGCATCCCAGCATGGGCATGGGGACATGCGCTGGGCATGGGGTTGGAATGTGAGCACAAGGACCTGTCGTTGCATGGTATGGGAGGAATGTGCATTGGGGGACTCGAGATGTAGTGCGCGCGATCAACACAAGGTGGCTTGTAGGAGGGGACAACCTAAAAGTCGTGACGGGGGCGCGGGACGGGACGTGACGGGCGGAACGAACTAAATGGCGTGACAAACTGACGTGACAGCTTTTCGTGGCTTTAAATGATTGCAGAAGGATACCTATTCGATGTACAGAAATGGCAGACCCCTTTTTGGAATTCTCAGAAGATTTTCTATCGATGTGGATGTTAAAATCACCAATCACAGTCTTTATCCCTTGAAAATATGACAATTTTTCACAAAGTTTCATTAAAATCATTTTTAAAAACTAGAAAAGACATGATATCTTAGACATAAAATTTGACAAATTTCCCCTCTTTTGGCATTGATAAAACCAGAGATTTTATCTTGTCTGAATGTCATCTTCAGTAACCTATAAATTTTATTTGGTTGCAAAGTGTTCCAAAGACATAAAAATGAAGTTAAAATTATCTATTTTGGCGCAAATTTCATTCTGCAATGTGTTATATATATTTTGTGAAAGGACAATGACAGAGATTTTGGAGTATACAGGCAGTAGGCCAAGGCCTAAAATGAAATTTATTATAAAATATTAATAAATAGTTTAGTTGAATATAGTGTTATATATATATATAGATAGATAGATAGATAGATATTTTTTATTTGAGTCTCACGTCATCATACATTAACAACACATACATATAAAAACAAATACATTGATGACCCATTCTACAAGAATTATGAGAGACTAGATTGACCATTAAAACATAAATTAAAAACAGAGGGACTAGTTATATTAAAAGCAGATTAAAAACAGATTAAAAACGATTGACTAGTTAACATGATAAAAATGTGTACACACTGTACAGACACCAGGCTAAAAATCAACTAGTAGAGTACACTTCCTTTGATCTCAACCTTAAAATTTCAAGGCAGACTCTTGAGACGGTGTCGGCTAATTCTTGTTGACTCATAAGGAATACAAATTTTTGCTCATCACTTAGAGAATTGAAATCTGAATAAATTCTAACTGCAGCAACAAATAGCTGACTTCTAACCTCCTGGTATTTGTTACAACGTATTAGGCAATGTTCCTCATCTTCTACCTCTCCATTGTTACAGATTTTACATATTCGCTCATCTAGTGCCTCTCCGACGAAACGACCCGTTTCAATTCGGATTGGTGCAACCCCACACCTAAACTTGGCAAATGCTTGCCTCTGCTTCCTGTTAACAATCAGAACATATGCTTCAGTTGAGAATTCTCTTTTAAATTTCCTATAGGTACGGAGTTTATTCCGACCACTTCCATTTACAGCATTAACTCTATTTAATTTATCTAACCACAGCCTCTCATAATACAAATTAATTTTAACTGACCTTTTGACATTATGATATTTTATCCTATTCTCGATGTTACATAATTCATACAGATCTACCTGTGTAAGGAACCTTGTCACATAGTAATAGCTTGTCTTCTTTCTATTACACATATCAACAGACCACCGGAATACACTTTTGTTAATTCTGTCTTCCTCCATACAAAGAAATCTACACCACTGTCTTATAACACATAGCCATTGTCTATACTCTGGACTATTCCATCCCATATCTCCTTCCATAGCTGCTATTGGAGTTCTTTTACCAACACCTAAGAAGAACCTCATTGCCCTATTCTGCACTGCAGCTATACAGCTGTAACTTTTAACTCCCCATACTGAGGCTCCATAGTCAATAATGGGTTGTACCAATGAATCATATAGCTTCGAGTACACATGATATGGTAGGCCACCTAAGGCTTTACCCTTGGCTATAACAACACCCAGAGCCCTATGGGCAGCTAAGGCTACTTTTTTTGCAGTGATTTTGTAGTCTAGAAACTCAGTCATTACAAGACCTAAGTATTTGTACTGCTGGACTATTTCTAATTCAGATTGACCATAGGTAAATGGACCTTCACATTGGGCAACACTTGGCCCCTTTCTAAAATGTACTATCTTAGACTTTTCAACATTTACCATCATATGTTTAGATTGGCACCATTCATATAAGACATCTATACCTTTTTGCAATTTATCCTGTGAGTCTGACAATATAACAATATCATCCGCATACAATAACACAGAGAGCTTATTGCTACCAACATCAATTCCAATGTCCGCATTTTCTACTTTTTCAATAAAGCTGTTTACATAGATATTAAATAGTAACGGTGACAAAGTACAACCCTGTTTCAGACCAACATTTACATTAAACCAATCCGTAAGTACACCATTCACTTTGATGCTGCATTTTACATCACTATATAATGACTGTATAGCTTTCACTAACTTACTAGGTACACCAATATCATATAGACAATTCCAGAGTTTTGACCTGTTAATCCTGTCATACGCCTTGCTAAAATCAATAAAGGCAGTAAAAGTATCTTTTGCTAGTTTTTTCTAGTCTCGATCACAGAGGTAAGTGTGTGAATATGGTCCTGGCAGCTTCTATCCTTCCTAAAACCATTCTGCATGTCACTTATTTTCCCATTCACTTCCGACCATCTTGTTAACCTATGGTTCAAAACTGCTGCATACAATTTACAAACAGACGAGGCTAGACAGATTCCTCTATTGTTCAATGGAACTCTACAATCTTTACCGTCTTTCGGTATCGGTGTTATAATACCATAATCCCATAGATCTGGGGTGACACCATTCTCAAAACATTTTCTAAATAATTTAAGAAGAAAGTGAAATGCTGTTCTGTTCTTTAGTACTTCAATAGGTATCTCATCAAACCCATATGCTTTACCATTCTGTGCCTTGAGTAGGACATATCTTATTTCTTCCCCGCTAATGGGGTCATCTAAACCTACGTCAACAGTCTCAGTGTTACTATCAGCTTGATCATTATTATAATCAGAGTCAGACACAGTGTGCTGATTGGAGGGCACTTCATTCAGAAATTTAGAAAACTCCAACTTCCACTTTTGCAATATTATCGAAGGGTCTCTTACAACTGACCCATCACTGTCCAGCAACTCCCAAGTTTTACTAGAGTTCCTTTCTGTGTGAATTCCTGTTCTTCCGATATACTTCCAGAGTTCACGTTTGTTCGATGTGTGCAGCTCCAGTATTTCATCTTGTGTCTTTTTCCAGTGTGATCTCTTCGCTTGCTGTATCTTCCGATCGAGTAATTTGCGAGCACATGTTCTTTCTTGTTTAAGTGCCTGTTTTGCGGCCCTTTTTGCTTTGGACCAACGCCTATCTACATTTCTAAAATTTTTATACAGTTCCTGCAGTTCATCATTCCAGTAAGCTTTCTTAACATGTTTTCTTTTATTACACACATCTTTTCCTACTATAACAGTTTTATGTTCTAGCTTCTCAACCATCTCTTTATTTACAATATCACAGAAATCTTTGTAAATGCTACTGATATCGTTACTTGTTAACTCTTCTTGTTCTAGTTGGGCAATTTTCTCATTTACCAATAATTTACAATTCTCATTATCCATAAACGCTTCAGGCAAATCAGTTAATTTAAACCTAGTGGCTTTCTGATGCACAGGAGCAAAATCCCTATGATACACCTCATTTACATCATAATAACAGTCAGTAAGTTTAAAACACCATTGAAGCATACTATGGTCAGGCACATGTCTTAACGGGTCAAATCTTCCAATACAGTCTGCTTTATCAAACAACGTTTGAGCATCAATAACCTTGAAATTCTCAAAGTATTTCAATTGTTCATGTAAAACCAACACATAGTCAACTACAGAAGCTCCTTTACAAGTGAATCCATTATTAGTTCCACGGCCATTCAGCATGCACATATTAGCACTAATCAGCATATCACAGAGAAATTCACCATACTCATTTGTCACATGATCAACAACCTGTCTAGAGGGTACATTATCCACCCCTTCTATGAAGTCTTCACAATTTCCACACCTACTGTTAAAGTCACCCATGATACAAACAATTCCATCATCTTGAAATTTATATATTTGACCCAGCAAGTTATTATAGAATTCTGAAGCATTCACATGTCTGGAGCTACCGACTGGCGGAAGATAACATATACATAACAACAGGATGCATTCATAATTTCTGGCTGTAAGTTTTACCCACAGTATATCTTCACAGCTGTCATCAACGGTGTCCGCCCGCCAGTCCGAGGGCCCGCGAGTCCGAGGGTCCGCCAGTCCGAAGGCCCGTCATTCCGAGGGCCCGCCAGTCCGAATTTTTGGTGCCCTGAGGGCATCGTGGTGCCCTGAGGGCATCGCCTGTTCCTGGTGCCCTGAGGGCATCGCTCCGAGGGCGCACCACTCTGAATTATAGCGTCCCACCTCGAAGAGTCACAAGGCCCTGCAGTCCGAAGGTCCGCCAGTCCGAAATGCCCTCAGGGCATTGCCCAGGTGCCCTTGGGGAACTATTAAAGTTTTATTGGCCGTCAGGGCTTTGTGAAGGTTCCAAACTAGTTACCTGATGGCTACTGAATTGCCTGATTGCCACCATGTATTAAATTGCCTAATTGCTATTGAATTGCCCCGATTGCTATTGAATTGCCACAGTTGTACATAATGCATTACAATATGTATCAGATTAGAGTGTCTATCTGATTGCTATTGAAGTGTCATATTAGAGTTTAACTCATTCTTATTCTCCTTGTGCAATCATAAGACTTCTTTTCCTCTCACCTGAGTTGCTGATTGTTTTTATCAATTCCAATATAGGCCTATAAGGGTTGAGGGTTACAGGTTTCAATAGACTGCAATCATAACATTGTATCTCCCAAATACAATGCACTATTAAGAGAAACCAAACCGTTCTTGTCCACTCCATTACCACAAAATTTGCAAAAAGAAAAAAAACTTGGAAAAAATTAATTAAAAAATCTGAGATGAAGTGCTTGTGAATATAAGACTTACATAATGTTTTTCCTTTTTTCTATTTTTAAAATGCTAAAAAAGCATGTTTTTTGCTTCAAAAGTCCGCTCCTTTACCACATTTTCCAGGGAACTTTGTCCCGACTTTGTCCCGACATTTGAGAATGGCCCATAATGGCAAATACAATAATTTTTGTTTATAGACAATAGGCCTACAACTGTACAAAAGATTCATCACTGTTATCTTGCTAATTGCCCTTAACTCAGCTACCAGCTCCTGCACAAATCATTTGGTCTATTACAGTTTTCACTTATAACTCACACTGTACAAACGGACAGACTCAACAGCAGGGATGTGACGATTATGGCAGTTAACCTAATATTTTCTTAAATATTGTGCTTCGAAAACGTAATATTTGATACGTCGGAAGTTACATTAACATGTTCCTAATGTTGTTGGTCGTTTTATGCACACTATTTTATAAACATTTGGCCTGTCAGCTTAATCAGTCTTAATCAAGTCAAGTCAAGTTTATTATCAACCATATACATGGACATCTTAGTGTCAACTTGCAATGATGATTATGAGTACAAATTTTACCAGTAATACTGAATGTAATTATAATAATGATAGTAGAATACATAATGATGAATACTTTGGGAATTGCACTGATTTGTTCGCAACCAATAATGTAGGACACTGTTTTATAACCGTGACAGTGTCTTTCTTTGCGGCTGCCTTTAACCATGTTATAATAAAGCCTGTGAGGCAAGACCCAATTGTCGATCTGTAGAATGCGATCATTACTTCCTGACTGATATTGAATGTTTTTAGTTGTCTCAGGATATGCAGCTGCTTTTGGGCCTTCTTCAGGTTTGCACATATCTGGTCTTCCCACTCGATTGAATCATAGGAAGTATATGTATGCTTACACTTCTTAGAGTTTAAGTAAATATGCTTACAGATCATAGACATGGAATGGGTAGGGATATGACCTCACAAAGAACATTTCAGTCCAATTCTGTAAGCACTCGTTTTTGGTCTACTGTAAAACTTATAACATGAGCTTACCGCTAAAATCAAAAGCATGCATAGACTCCGAAATGTCTGAGCATGTCAATTGTGGGATACAAACGCCTAACAATTTCAGTCAGGTTACACAGGAGTCAAAATATTTGGTTTATACTCTGATTAATGCAAAAGAAGATTGGCAGCCATTGTTCTCCCACATGCCTCAAATATCATCACTTATGACCCAACATGCTATCATCTCATGCATCCAATGAGAAATCATGCTTCAACCAGCAGTTCGGTTAAGGATATTTAGCATTGGCCCAATGGCAAAAAGCATCACCCATTCAACTTATTTACAGGCAACACTGTATGTCATAATGAAGTAAGATAGCTATGAACTTTGAATGAAGACATTTACAGCCAGGAAATTTGATATGCAGAAAAAGTAGGCTGCACTGTGAAATGGGATGCATCAGCTGCTCCTTACCTATTCAGATTTTGATGTCTATGTGATATGGGCATTATCCTACTTTAGCCCCCTTGAGGGTTTAAACATTTTATAGGTATTTCCATAGATATTGATCAACAAAAACTGAAACTGAAAAACAACTCAAATATGTTTCCAGTCTGTATATCACAGAATAAATACTGTAAAAGTGTGAAGGGAGATCATTACCAAGAATACTCACAGTTATATGTTTCTTAAAACATTCAAACTTAAGTGTGATATATTGCAAAATACTGTCTTATATATACTCCCACTTTAGCCCCCTTTCCCATTGACTGTACCATTGAAAAGGGGGCTAATGTAGGAGTATATATAGACACTAGGATATAGCAAAAACTGTCTTATTATATTCCTGCTTTAGCCCCCTTTTCCATTGACAGTACCATTGAAAAGGGGGCTAAAGCAGGAGTATATATAGACAGTTGGATATAGCAAAAACTGTCTTATTATACTCCTGCTTTAGCCCCCTTTTCCATTGACAGTACCATTGAAAAGGGGGCTAAAGCAGGAGTATATATAGACAGTAGGATATAGCAAAAACTGTCTTATTATACTCCTGCTTTAGCCCCCTTTTCCATTGACAGTACCATCGAAAAGGGGGCTGAAGCAGGAGTATATATAAGACAGTATTTTGCTATATTTTGGTGGTATTTCTACTGTATAAGCGTCATTGTGTTTATACAAAAGATGGCGTTTATACAGTCAATGTAACAAAGAAACACTTGTCTCTTTCTAAAAATTCTACTGTCTTATATATACTCCTGCTTTAGTCCCCTTTTCCATTGACAGTACCATTGAAAAGGGGGCTAAAGCAGGAGTATATATAAGACAGTATTTTATATATCCTACTGTCTTATATATACTCCTGCTTTAGCCCCCTTTTCAATGGTAATGTCAATGGAAAAGGGGGCTAAAGCAGGAGTATAATAAGACAGTATTTTGATAAATAGTTAGACAATTATTTCTTTGTTACATTGACTGTATAAGCGTCATCTTGTGTATAAATACAATGACGCTTATACAGTAAAAATTACCACCACTATTTCCCATGAAAAAAGGGCCTAAATGTTTAGACCCCTGAGGGGGCTAATGTAGGATAATGCCGTGATATGTTTGGAGGCTGGATAATAATAGCATGAAAAAAAAAAAAGTCAGCTCGAAATTTTTATGGGAACAGCCACCTTCAGGCTCATGTTTGAATAAAATCGGAGTATCCCAAAAAATCTAAATATCTCAGGAACTGTCTAGCCTAGAGACTTGGCAGTGGGCTAAAAATGTGCGGAATGTCCATATTTATATTCACTTCAACAGAAATTTTCCCTCTATCTCTAACTATTTTGCATTATTTGACAAAAACACAATTATACGACGGAATCAATCTAGAAAATTGGTATTTATGAAAATTGGGCACTACCCAATCTACAATGATGCTGCCTGCATTATTTCTGCCTCAGATAATTTAAAGAGGATACATGTATCCAAATCTTTTTTTTTTTTTTGGGATGAATTTTGTTCAACCCGACTTCTGCATCAACCCAAAAACAGACTTGTCCAACGAAAAGGTAGTTTTTCTGACCTAGCTCTGAAACTATTGGTTCCAAGACCAAAGTTGCCATTGTAATGAATATAAAGTCATTTATTCCACACATTTTGAGCCCATTATCACGTCTCTCGGACCGTCGGTTCTTCAGTTGTGACATTTTTGCTAAATATTGTAATTTAGCTTCATTGAAATACCATTGAAATAAGTAATTCCACGGAGGTAGCTGTTCCCATTGGAATATTAACCTGAAATTTGGTGCGCAGGACACACAACCTCCTATCACATAGACATCAAAATAGGAGAAGGTTGGGGCAACTGATGCACCCTCCTCTGAAATGTGTGTCATCATGCTGATGATTTGTCATGATCATACCAAATACTTTCGATATTAATTTGGTTTAAACTAAAGAGACTAATCCCCCTTTTTGGTGACAGGCAAACAAAAAGATTTTAAAAGCATCTGATTGTTACACTAAAATCAGTTATGACAAATCAAATGGCCTTCTCTTGATCATGACTAATCATGAATGCAGAGAAGATGACACTTCATCAGATATCATGAGGCACAAAGTGCCATTTTCACAGTGCAACAGACTACTCTTTTTGCATATCAAATTTCCCGTAATGTGATCAATCTGTTTATAAGATTTTTTAGTCCATTCAAAATATGTTTGGGCTTGTTAAGCTGCATTTGAATCTAGCTAGCACTTCAGGCCTCTGTAAGACAGATAATTTTGGAAAAACAAGCATTCGAGGGCATTTCAGATGTGTAAGTCATCAAAGTTTCATGCCAATGTTCCAAAAATTGGTAGGATGTGAAGACAACATGTACATTTTAAGAGAATACTATGTGGGAAGTGTGATTAGTGAAGGACAAAATATGTGTGTTCATAGTCAAACTTGAGAACCAGAGGCCCAACCAAGTCACATTTAAAAAGGCAGTTACCAAGCAGAGTCACAGTTACCCTCGTCTCGGGATGCAGTCACCCTCGTCATTCTCGTGGTGCTTTAAGCCATTTATAGACTCTCAGAGCAAGAATTTAATGTGGCTCTTTCTTGAAATGTGATTTTCGATCAAATATAATCGTTATACACTTCTTAGATAATCAATAACAGACTCAATAGGCTCAAATTCAATGTTACATAATATTTAAGGCTAATTTTGAGAGGAGGGTAACTATTAGCTCCTACATGTATTAAATGCTGGTTTAAAAAGGTTCTATAACTGAGCGGAAAGATAATATAAATGAAGCAAAAGGTTCAATTAGTGAACAAAAAGGTTCAATTGTTTCACTTAAGTTCCTTTATTGAACCAAAAGGTTCCAATATCAAACAAAGGGTTCCTATCTTTGTAAACATTAGGTTCCCATGTAAGGTTTCATAATTGCTGAATGCCTCGGTTCCATTATTTAACTCCTTTGGTCAACTATTGAACCCTTTCTAGGGAAAAAATGGAACCTTTTAAAAAGTTCAATAACAAACTTTTTAAGGTTCGCTATGTATACAAGCTTATAGAACCCTCAAAGGCTCCATTAGTGACATGAGAGTGCTCCAAAGAACACAAGTGTGCCCCAAGTCAGAAAAAAGTGCCCCGAGAAACACAAGAGTGAACTGAGGAACCAAAAAGTGCCCTAAGGAGCACAAGAGAGTCCAAAGGAGCAGAAAAGTGCTCTAAGGAACACAAAAGTGTCCCGAGGAACCAAATAGGGACCTTAAATCACAAAAGTGCAAACAGGGATAAAAAAAGCACCCTAAGCAACACAAGAGTGTCCCAAAGAGGGGGGGGGATGCTCTGAAAAATGCAATAGTGCCTTGAGCGACAAGAAGGTGCCTTGGATAAAAAAGTGACACATGGAAATCAAGAATGCCCTGAGGAACCAAAAAGTGCCCTGAGAAACCAAAAAGTGCCCCGAGGAACAAAAAGTGTCCAGAGGAATCAAAAAGCGCCCCAAGGAACAACAAAAGTGCCCTGAGGAACAACAAAAGTGCCCCGAGGAACCAAAATAGTGCCCTGAGGAAAAAACAATTTTCAATTTCAATCATTTATTTGCCCTGAGGAAAAAACAAAGTGCCCTGAGGAAGAAACAAGTGCCCTGAGGAAAAAACAAAGTGCCCTGAGGATAAAAAAAAGTGTCCTGAGGATTTAAAAAATGCCCTGAGGATAAAACGAAGTGTCCTGAGGAAGAAACAAAGTGCCCTAAGCAAAACAAGAGTGTCCCAAAGGGGGGGGGGAGGATGCTCTGAAAAATGCAATAGTGCCTTGAGCAACAAGAAGGTGCCTTGGACAAAAAAGTGACACATTGAAATCAAGAATGCCCTGAGGAACCAAAAAGTGCCCTGAGAAACCAAAAAGTGCCCCGAGGAACAAAAAGTGTCCAGAGGAATCAAAAAGCGCCCCAAGGAACAACAAAAGTGCCCCGAGGAACCAAAATAGTGCCCTGAGGAAGAAACAAAGTGCCCTGAGGAAAAACAAAGTGCCCTGAGGATAAAACAATGTGTCCTGAGGAACAACAAAGTGCCTGAGGATAAAGCAAAGTGCATGAGGAACAACAAGTGCCCCGAGGAACCAAAATAGTGCCCTGAGGAAAGAACAAAGTGCCCTGAGGAAAGAACAAAGTGCCCTGAGGAAAAAACAAAGTGCCCTGAGGAAAAAACAAAGTGCCCTGAGGAAAAAACAAAGTGTCCTGAGGAAAAAACAAACTGCCCTGAGGAAAAAACGAAGTGTCTCGAGGAACAACAAAGTGCCTGAGGAACAACAAATTGCCCTGAGGAATAACAAAGTGCCCTGAGGAACAACAAAAGTGTCATTCCATCACATATTCTGTCATTCCATCACAGCCAAAATGTCATTCCGTACAGGGTAGCTAGGAAGACTAACTTATGACATGGTTGAGAAAATATTCAATTCAATAAGGGACCGTTCAGAATTTATGACTGGGGGGGTGGTGGTTTTGCTGGAACTTCTTGTCAAAAATTGATACCCCTCCCTTGAGTTTCACGCAGATTTTTTGTACTCCACCCTTAGGTTTCATGCATATATTTAGTACCCCCCCCCCTCAACATACAAAGCAATATACACTAATACTGTCATACACGCATCTTAAATTGTATGATAACGCATACAGATTTGCGGACTTTTGAGCGTAAAAAACATGTATTAACAGAGTGTATGCACATTTTACGACATTTTGTTTTTGTTAATACCTTACCCCCCTCTTGGACATGTTGTCAAAATCAGTACCCCCCTTGAGACACGGGTGAAAAGTTAGTACCCCCTCGGGCAAAACTCCCACCCCCCAAGTCATAAATTCTGAACGGCCCCTAATGATAAATATTGTCATTCTGTACAAAATTATATGCTCAGTGATCAGGAGAAGTGAAAATAACTTAGATAACCAACCACGACTATAAAAGGAGACAGAGCCAACAAGATGGGAGTCTGAATCTCACTTCCCAGGACTGAACATTTCTCCAATTCTCTCACCCAATTTCTCAAGCCATGAAGCAATTAACTTACAAGTATGCATTTTATATTTGCAGATTGATAATTTAATATTGAAAACGAAAAGGTAATCTTCAACACAAAAGCTCTACTAAGAATTAAGATATTTGCTAAATTATGAAATAATATCAGAATTTTCATGAAAGTTTGATTGACAGCTCCCAATGACATTTCTGCCATTGCCACTAATTGATCTGAAGCTAATTGACCAATAACTGTTCACTCATTTGCATAAATTTGGAAATGGCAGTGGCCAGTGGTGCATTTATGAGGGGCCAATTACATGTAATCTTAGCCAAGAGTGATTAATAAAGGACAATTGATGGAGAGAAATACTTTCAATTACTCTAATGTGATAGCAAACTTGATAAGCATACAAATAAATTGATTTACTTAATTTAGTAATATAAATGGTGCTTCAAAAGTGAATTTTATGGAGAGAAAGTTCATTTCTGGACCCCTCTCACATTTTAATAATTATTAATCAAGTGTGGCCTAATAACCACTGTCCAATGAGAGTCCAGTGAAAATTTTATGGCTTTGTGGCCAAAATTTCGCTGCTGTGTTATTGAGTCTTTAAGTTATCCTTCATAAAAGATGATGTGTCCATTCCCTTTTGCTATTGTGCAGACATCCTCGGTACCAGTTGGCTTACGAGGGTGTTGTGCAGATTTTGGTGTGATGTCATACATACAATGTTGGGTCATAAACAGAGGATTCCATACTCCTAAATGATTAAAATTGCCCGAAGTCCAAAATGTAGGTTTCTATTGATCATTTAACACTGGTTTCCTGATAATTACTTATATTTTAAAATATTTTATTGGTTTTATCCACATTTCTGTGGGTTTCATGAATGTTAGAACTGCTGATCTTATCCATTAGTCAATTCAGCTGCTTACTGATGCAGAATAATACTTTTTCATGGCTTCCTATGCGTTTAACAGATTTGTAGGACGTTTTGTTGCATATGGACCAATCAGGTAAGCTGAAAATTCGATAACACTTACCATAGAAACTCATACTAACTGAATCAAGAGAAAGAGGATGCCATTGGATGGATATATACCCTGCATTTATGCATAATGCACCTGGGAAGGTTAATTAGGAAAGGAGGAGGACATAGGGAAACGACAATTGAAATTGCTGTCCTACATAAGTCCAGTGAGACTATCTTGACACAGCTCGATAAAGATACAAGCAGATAGATAAATACTCGTAGTTCTATGTAGTCAGATTGATAGATAGATAGGCAGATTGATAGTCAGATTGATAGTCAGAATGATAGATCGATAGATAGATCGATAGATAGATAGATTAGATCGATAGATAGATAGATAGATAGATAGATATAGATAGATAGATAGATAGATAGATAGATAGATAGATAGATAGATAGATAGATAGATAGATAGACTCAGATCTTTCAAAGGTGAATTGCATTAAAAAATAATAACAGGCCTACTTCAGATCTGACATTTCAGACTTCAATGCTAGTCACTGTCATCCCCAAAGGATCATTTATCCTGAGGGCATCAGAGAGAGCTAGTGCCCTCAGGGCATCTCGGAGTCGGACTGGCGGGCCCTCGGACTCGCGGGCCTCTGGAGACAATCGTAAGGTATGCCCTGAGGGCACCTCAGACTCACGGTGCCCTGAGGGCACCTCGGACTCGCGGGCCCTCGGACTCGCGGGCCTGCGATTTGGCGGGCCCTCGGACTCATAGGGTGTCACCGTCATCAACTATCGTTACATCAAAGACATTTAAAACTGACTCTTTTACAAACAATCCAACACCACCTGTGCCACTTCTGGCATTCACATGAATGTTTTTCCTGTTATTTCCAAACCATTTATAATGTGGTAAGAAGCCATCTAGACTTTCTTCACCTCTAAGATAAGTTTCACAGATACCAATCAGGTCAAGGTTACAATAGTCAACAATTTGTTGCCTCAGTCTGCAATTGTCACTTTCTTTGTGTGTGCATTTCTTGCATTAATTGTCCATGCTTACTGGCATGGGCATGCTTCCTGCATGTGCATTCTTCAAGCATGTCCTCTGCATGTGCATGCTTCCAGCATGTCTCCATGCTTCCAGCATGTCTCCATGCTTCTAGCATGTCTGCATGCTTCCAGCATGTCTACATGCCCAGTGCATGCTCTGTGCATGTGTGCATGACCTGTGCATGTGTGCATATTCTTATTTGGGGGTGGGTGCATGTGCATGTGTGGGGGCATGTGCATGCTGCATTTTGAATTTATACCCTGTTGCGAGTCTGACTGGTTGCTATAAACAAAGCCAACAGAGTCACATGACTGCTGGTGATGTCAACAATGCTGATGATGTCATAGTGGTCAGCTGCTATTGTGACATCATGTGCTGCTGTTGTGATGTCATGTGTCGTGATTGCGACCAAAGATGTTGCGACCTCATGTGTGATCTGGTACCAAAACGCAACTGTCAAACAACAACACGTGTTTTAAAATCTGAGATTTTTTATCAGGGAAATCTGAACATTTCAGGATATCTACCCTCCAAATTCTACACTGTAAGCCGTTTTAAGCTACTGGAGTTCCTGCTATTTATCTGGTGACGAAAATGAAAATTTTGTAAAGAACTACAACTTTAGGGAGAGTTGGGTAATATGAGCATACTTTTTTCTCGTGGCTCTAGCCATCAGCATAAATGTGAAAAGTGCATTATTCCTGCTTTGTAAGACAAAGTTGGAATATGGCTAAAACGTGAAGGTAATTTTAGGACATTTGGTCAATTTGTTTTTGAGTAATATCACTATGATAAAAATTAAAAAATTGCCCATATTAAACTGATAGGGCATTTTATGGGCACCTTAGAGGTTTAATATGAGCACCCGGACAACTGCTATTCTTGAAGATGACAGCTTATGTTGTAATAGACAATAGCACACAAGGAGTCCTAAACAACATCTTTAAAATTTGCCAATTTTGTGGGATACCATTATCTACATATTAGGCACTGCAGGCAGTCCTCAACAAGAGGGTCGGTACAAGAAGTCGAAACTAAGTATTCTGTAGGACAGGGGCTTCTATCCCCCCCTGAGGCAACGAAGCATATTCCCCCCCCCCCATCCCCCCAGCCGTGCATTTTTCTTCCATGCGCACCTCCTCCTCGGCACTGCCGCAGACACTTGCGGACACATTGAATGACGGCTTCGCTTATATACAGCTTTTTAAACATTCAGCAAGCGAAAAATTAACAGTAATTTTCAGAAATACTAAATATGTTTACTCGATATACGTATTGCTTGTGATATTGCAATAACAATACAGTCTTGCTCATAAATATGGAATTCCTTTTTAATGTCATCAAGGTCAACTATAGGTGTGGTGATGGTCCCTTATACCACTTTGAAAGGCACCTTCACTATTTTAGCCAGAATTTGGAATTCTTGGTTGGATGCATCATGCACTCCACCTTCATAACCCAATTATGTGCTCCATTGGAAGTTGCTTTATGTATCAATATCTTAGGACAATGCTGATGCATACGACATTCATAAGCAAGAGTGCATTTTCAAAATATATTGCCCAGCCCTACATTTTGCCCAAGCTTGCACAGAATTAAATCAACAGGTAATCTCCCCCCCCCCCCCAAGGATTGAGCAAGTAACTCCCCCCCCCTCCCTACCAGCCAAAATGAAAGTGGGTTATTAATATTTTAGTTCCTGAAAAGTTTTAATTTGTTCATTGCATTAATCTCTAAAATGTCATCGAGAGGAATTTCTTTATCCCCCTCTTTCGTTATTTTACTCTGCCATCTCATCCATCAACCCTCGTGAGCATCCAAAATTGGGCTTAGAAGGCTGCACTTACCATATCTTTCTATCTGTCTATCTATAAAAAAAACATCTTTGCACATACTTTTGGTTCATTGCATTAATCAGTGGATCACAGGATGGTGGAGGATTTATGTTTTGCCTGATTAGTTGTTTTACAAGAAAATTATCCATTTCAATACAACTTTTTTCTTCATTGCATTTATAAGGTGATTTGCGGGGGGGGGGGGCATATTTCATTCTCCCTCCGTTTAGTTGGGGAATATAAGGGAGGGGGGATTTCTTTCTGTTCTGTTTAGTTGCAGAATTTCATCAAGGAGAATTTCTTTCTCGCTAAATTTAGTTGTGGAATTTATTGGGGGGAGGATTGTTTCCCTGGCCATTTAGTTGTGAAATTTAAGGGGGGATATATTCATCCCCATTTACTTGTAGAATTTTAGGGGGGAATTGGTTTCTCTGCCTGTTTGGTTGTGGGATTTCATTGGGAGGGGGGATTTCCTTCCCTCTGTTCAGTTATTAAATTTCAAGGGGAGGGGGATTTTTCTCTTTAGTTCTGGAATTTCAGGGGGGGGGGATTTCATTCTCCCCAACCCCCAATTTAACGGAAGAATTTCAGAGGGGGGGATTTCATTCTTCCCCATTTAGTTGTGGAATTTTAGAGGGGGGGGGATTTCTTTCTCCACTGTTTAGTTGTAAAATTTCAGGGGGGGGGGGATTACTCTCTCGTCGGTTAAGTTGTATAATTTCAGGGGGGGATTGCGTTTTTCCTCTGTTTATTTCTGGTTTCAGTTGTTGAATTTCAGGGGGGGGAGGGAGTTACTTTTGTTGGTTTAGTTCTGGATTTCAGGGAGGGGGGATTCTAATATCCCCCCTCCCAATTTAGTTGAAGAATTTCAGAGGGGGATTTCATTCTTCCCCGTTTAGTTGTGGAATTTTAGAGGGGGGATTTCTTTCCCCACTTTTAGTTGTATAATTTCAGGGGGGGATTACGTTCTCGCCGGTTTGGTTGTACAATTTCAGGGGGGGAATTTTGTTTTTCCTCTGTTTATTTCTTGTATATCAGGGGAGGGTCTCTTATTGCCCTATTTCGTCAGATAATTTCAAGGGGGGGGGATTTCTTTCTCCCCTGTTTGGTTGTGGAATTTCAGGTTGGGGGGGGGCAATTTATTGCTTTCACTGCTTAGTTGTTTTACCAATAAAATCTTCCAATTTTCGAAATTTTTTGTTCATCGCAATAATCAGTTAAATTTCAGGGGGGGATTTCTTTCCCCCCCTGGCTTCTGTTGGAAGCGAGCCGCTTCCACAAACCCCTCTGTAGAAGCCCCTGCTGTAGGATAATATGAGCAGTGAGCACCCCTGCTGGGCATGCCCATATAAGCAAACAAACATTATTTTGCACAATAAATACAGAAGCACCCATATGCCCATAAAATCAAACAAACAATATGCTCATATTAACCTGTGACACATCATGCTGTATTTTGGTGAATCACAAATATCTGATATTATAGGCAGGCACTTTTCACACTTCATAGTCAAGAGAAGAGTATCTCTAACCAAATTTACATCACTTCGAGGCATCTTCTACAGTCAACAACATACTAGAGGCAATTTCCCAAAGCAAAAACGACAAAAGAAATTACAACCAAATGTTCCAGTGACAATACCTTGAATATCATGGCAGCAATCAAGACACTGTCTGCTGAGAAGATGATCAGGTTCAAAAGACTTACAAATTCCAACAGAGGTCAGCACCTACCAGCATTAGTTTTCTTACTGGAAAGGGTGTCCTTATTAAACTACTGCCCATATTACCCTACTTTCCCTATATGTGGACATGGAGTGAATTTAATACAATTTTAACCAATAATCTGATCAATTTCAAACACTTAATATACATGTGTTTAATTAGGTACCATAAATGTTGGTAAATGTATAACTCATGAGAAATGTGAAAATTTGCTGTTCAATTAATTTTTTTATATGAAATCAGATTACTCATACTTAAAATATGAACATAAGTACAATAATAACAGTTGAAAATATGTCAAGTTACCTGTTGGTGTCACACCTGTTCAGTTCAATTATGATGTCGGGTTTCTGTTTTGTTTTTTTTGTGATTCTGAATATTTGACTTTTAATAAAATTTGGGTATGAAGGATTAAAATAACCAGTTTAATAAATGTGATGCACTAGATTGGCGTGCTGTGTATTTATAGGGAGAGGATTTACACGAGGTAGGCGTGAATGCTAAACAGCTACAAACAAGAAAGTCAGAAAATGTTGCAGCAACATAAGTCCGAAGTGAATAGAAAATAGAACCAAGAATAGATGATGGAGAATAGGACTGGCCAGGGTCACTCAATTGCTCTCAGTTTTAAAGTTGAATCCCACAGAATACTGCTGCTCCACCTATTGTACTCCACAGTTCAACAAAAATTCCCAGCTGGTGGCTCCGCCGCTTGGTCAAATTGTTCATATGCACGGTGCCCCCGCAGGTCTCGGGCCTCCTCGTGGCGGTGGGTGGTAACACTAAGGTGAAGACCTCTATCCTTAGTGGCCAACATGAGACAGTGTGCATGCACGGTGTGTCCCCTACCATACAGGGGAACATCAATGAATATGTCAATTACCAAGATTCCAAACCGGATTGTACGTCCGGGTTACCAAGGTGCGCGTCCCTCAGCGGGAAACCAGGCTGAGATCGAAAAATTTGCGACTGGACTACCAAGATTCCCACGGACAAGTACATCCTCGGATGACTTGATAGACCCTGACTGCCCCTCACACATGTCAAAAGATGAAAATTGCCTTGTGATAAATGGACTTGAGAAATCGCTAGTGGACCTATCAGCAATCGCTGTGTACGAAATTGTTGCAGACATTTGTGACAACACAGTAGCCGATAAAAAACATTTCTCATTCACCCACATAATGACACACAAAAAGAGAAACTGACACTTGTCAAAGAAATAGCGAATACACAAGTCTCCATTGAACCTTTCCAAAAACCAGGCAAAGGCATTATCTTCTCGAAAGAGAGCAAGACATGCACAGACTCTCAACTGAAGAAGTGGTTCCAAAAACATGGCATTACCCAATTCAAACGTTTGTCCCAACGAAATGGTTATGAATCCATAAAACTGACGTTCAAAAACAACAATGTACCCAAGCAAGTACCTGTAGCTTTTGAATAGTGCAGAGTTTGCCCACTCTTTCCCCGACCAAAACGCTGTTTCAATTGCCAATTGTATGGACATATCAGCACAACATGTAGACGGTTCACAATTTGTGCCAATTGTGGTGATCGAGATCACACTCACACGAGAGACAAATCATGCTTCAGGCCCTCGCATTGTGTCAATTGTAGAGGGGACCACCCTGCGTTTAGCCACAACTGTGAAGTCTTCAAGAGAGAAAAAGAAATTGTACAATTTCAGATTGACACAGGATGTTCGTTTCCTGAAGCCAAGCGCATAGTTGAACAGGACATGGACAAAATTGACCAAGACGCTGATTACCCAAGCCCAGTTTTACATTCGTCACCACGGAGAATGATTAAACTTAATGGGAACCTTTTCACGGATCTCTTTCGAACAACGCCTTCACCAGACCTACCAAAGACGGGAGAAACTGTGAAATATCCTGAATCTGACTTATTCACACGACCCAGTAAAAAGATTCAACAAAGTCAACCGTCCTCTCCTAACGCTCCACAGACAAAAATGTCACCACAACAACCGAAGAAGAAAGAAAGAGCTCCACGGACAAAAATGTCACTACAAGAACCGAAGAAGAAAGAAGCGACTTCTGAGTACAAGAAACAACCCAAAACAACAAACCGAGACAGGTCAACAGACCAACGGTTTCCTTGCATAGACAAGAGGAAAATGTCAAGGTACAAAGAAAGCACATGTCACATCTCACAGACTTAACAAATCAAGAACCTTGACACAAACCAAGTATGTCTCTATATAGCCCACTCAGGTGCTGATGAGACGTAAAAAACTAACTCACTCACTCACTCATATGCATGGAAAAGCCACAGATTTTTTAAAACTGGGGTAAGCTCACTCGAAGGCTGCTGGCTCAGCCAGAAATAATGGCACTAAACTATAAATGCACACAATTTGGGTCGATATACAGGCCTATAATCCAATCCAACTTTCATAAAAATCGTAGAAGGAATCTTTGAGATATTCAAGTTTATTTTAAGGGGGACTTATTCTTGTTGAACTGTTTTTCATAATTTTCTCATATTGTACACCACGTAACTCTCAAAAAACATCGGTAACCCCCCTTCAAAGACTTGTTTTTCAATAAAGTGTACTTTCAGCTATATTCCTTTAATTTTTTATAAATATCTCATGGATATTGTTCGAGTGACGCTGCTTTTCGTTATAAATCCCACACTTTTTAGTATTTTACTGTATGTTTTAATGTAATGACATAAGATTTTGAAAAGATCATAGTTCGAAAATTATGTTGGATAGCCCGTCTATTTTTTTTTACGTTGGAAAGCTTTCTTTTTGAAGAACTTTTTGGCAAAGTTTCATGAATATCTCGTGGATTTTAGATTTCTTGCCAAGTGTGGGATTCAACTTTAAGCTAAGCCATAATTATTGCAAAAACGCATTTATCATATTCACTTTGTAGAAGTTTGTTTGATGATCTGTCACTGCCAGGAGGTTAATTGAGTGGCCAAGTGCTCTACTGAAGGTCTTTGCCTGAATGGGTTCGAACCTGGACGGGGAACCCAACATTTTCAGTGGATCTCTATGAGCAGAATCCCAGCTGAACTGGATGGTGTTAGGATGAGAGGTTAAATTGAACGCCCTTGTGTCAGTGTCTTAACATAGGCTTATCGGAGGGGGGGCAGGGGGGCGATCGCCCCCCCCCCCCCAAAAGTTTTGGAAACAGTAAGATTCGGGCAAAAAGGCTAAAAAATGTGGGCAGATGATTGAATAAAAACTACTGAAAATTAATGATTTCCAGGCAATTTAATTTGAAATGTTTATAAATTTAGATCATGAAATTCGGGCAAATGTCGCTCGCCCCCCAAAAATCGCATGCGCCGTACGCCTATGAGTGTCTAGTAAGTAAAAGATCCCTCACATTTGATACCTAAATGTGTGATATTTGAGGACTCGATCCTGCTCTCTCCCATCTCATCAATCAACCCGCCTGAATGACAAGAACTGGGCTTCGAAGGTTACACTTACCATATCTATCTATCTATCTATCTATATTCAGAAAAGTTCAATAGCTCCAGCTGCTCCACCGTATGTAAGGAGTCCCTGATATATCCGACCTACCATTTAAAAAGCAGGTTGTTATTAATAATCTGTACTAAGTATGAGTTGATAAACCTTCCAAAAATAGTGTCAGTGATGTGCAAGTCACTGTAGCCTGAAAGACACTGGTCAGCTACTTCACTGACACTCAGTATTATGCCACAGGAAAAAAAGGTAGTTGATAAAGCTTCATTGCGCATTGCTGAACTTCAATTTACACAATTATCATCAATTTGTTATTATAATTGGCTCAGTTTCTTAAAAACAAAAATCATTTCTGTCCTCCTTACCATCTATTCATGTTGCACAAAACCAATAATACTATGGCTAACAAAGCTATCTTAATACAAGCTGAGCAGCACACATTACATTGATTTAAAAAGCTCTAAATTCCTTTTGGTACATCAGGAACACAGATTGTATCCTCAAACGACTATTTCATTTGACAATATTTTCCCCAGCAAATTAAAGTGCTTATGTAAATTTGTGGATAATGGCCCTCTAGCAGTGTAAGGGAAAAAGTACTGAATATCCCTGCCCTGAATACAAACATTTTGACCCAAAAATCATCAACAATTTTTTTTTTCAAATTGTTCTTTTGCAAAATAGGCCTACACAAATTTCACCTGCAGCAGAATTGCTTAGCGCTGAGAGCATATATGGTATGTTGCCATGCAGCCTATGTTTTTTTCTTGCACAGTTGGCCCAAATTTTGCACACTGTTAGAAGATTGGGCATCTCCCTACTATCAGTACCATAAGGGCATAACTCTGCTCTGAAGAGGCTATATTGGCCTATGTTCTGAGATATAGATGTATAAATAGTCTTAACTAACTTAAAAGTAATTTACCTGTTGTAAAGCCATTAATGAAGAACCACATTTTTATTAGATCTATTGATATTTTAAGTTGGTCATTGTTGCACCCAGTCAGCTTTCAAAAGATTGTCTATTTTGTGCAGGTTTATTTAAGGTTAAGTTTGACCATCCACATCCAACCTTAAATGTATGGCAATTGGTGCTTAAGGAAGTTGAACCTTAAGTTAGTTGAATGATCATAATGCAGTTTTGACCTGCTTTATTTCTTCTCAGATAAATACATGTTAGATATTACGTTGTTTGAGTAAAATTTAAAATGAACTTTTACTTAGAAGTTGGATATCTATGGAAGAAGTTTAGTGACTTTGATTGAAAACTTACTTATGGGAAACATGCAAATGCAACATTTATTTCTTGAATTATGAGCAGCTGTGTCTTTATTTAAAATGTGCGACTGTTTTTGAAAATTTGTAATATATTCTTGTTGTTTTGGCTATTTGAGAGAACTTCTTTGCAACCATGGTGATTGAAAAACGGTTCAAAAAGTCATCCAAGAAATTTGGCGGTGAAAGTCCGGTTAGACATGGAACCTTATCGAGAAATGCTGCGGATTACCAAGACTTAGAGAAATGGAATGCCGGAAATGATATTGAAACAGGCCAAGCAGACTTAATAGATATGCTAAGTACACGCGAGCAGAAGAACCTGTCAAGGCTGTGGTATGGGAAAATAGTGGAGATGAGAAATGCCAATGTCAACGAGAAGGTGGATTTCGTCAAAAGGCTTCCGGTCAGTCTTAATACCAAAAGATTTATCAGGTAAGAATTTTCAAGGGTTAGTGAAAATAGGGTAGGTAGGGGAAATACGCGTCTGAACCAAATTTAGTACCAAAAGGCAAAAAACAGTATGAAACCGAAAAGCAAATTATTAGGGTCAAAGTTTCAGTTTTGCCACATTTTTTTTTTGCTTCAGGGATAAGTTGAATGTGGATGGTGACATGACTGGCATTGGCTACAGACAATGGAATAAAGGCGGAAGAGCTGTACGTAGCTTCTTACACTTAATTGTTTATAGTTGGCCTATATATACAGTGTCTTTTCCATTATAACTCATATCTATAACTTGAATGTTGAGACTTTACTGACACAATATTATATCCATTTCAGACTTGGCGGTTTATCACAAAATATTCTTTCAGGGAGTCATTCAGGCTCTTTGCGAGGAATTACAAGTCCATTGAAGCAGAGTTTGGATCCGGTGTTCTGTCCTACTTCGTCTTTCTTCGGTGGTTGCTGAGCTTAAACTTCCGAATTTTCCTGCTTGTAGTGGCATTCATCGTTATTCCACAGGTCAGTCATTCAGGCTTCGTAGTAATGATAAGGATTGTGTGAGATGTTGGACAGATCAGACAAAAATATTGTCTTACAGCTGCTTTCATAAGTATGAGATTGATTTTAAACGTTTATTGTGTCTGGGAAAGGTTTTTGCCTAATTAGATTGGTTGTGATTGGTGAAACATTACACCTATGTAGCCAGTCAGAGCTTTATAAAAATTGCTGTTGAGATAAGAAAACTAGGAAAAGGCTAAAAACCTGGAATTATGGCTCCGTTGCCATTAATCTGGTTTTGACAAATCACATCTCTGAACTTTGGAAAAGATTAGAAATGTACCTTATCACTTAGGCCTATTCGCGACTGAACCCAGGGAACAGCCAATCCAGAATTCCAGATACTATATTTTTCTTCCTACTGCTCATTTTGAAGGTAATACTTTCAACTAAAGATGGCACAATAATTCCGAAGCTATCATTTACCTTTCAGGCAGTCTTGGACAACTTTGAAGAAGATGGCCAGAACATCTTTAAGTTAGCAAAATCCAATGGTACCTTCCCTGGCAACACCACAGACATCTCATCACTGAGTGCTGCAAACATGACAGCTTACTGCAGTGAACTGTACCATACGAATACACAGGAAAGTGTTGATAAATCAGACGTTCTATCACTTACCCGCGACTTCATCCAGGGAACGGTAAGTCCGGATATTTCAATTTTCACCGGTTCACACTCTAAAAAATTTCAGACAAAATTGGTTTTTTAGATTCAAAATGGTTTTTTGAAAAACCAAATTTCAATGCAAAAAACCAACATGGATTTTTTTTTAAATCCATGTTTGTTTTGCATTGAAATTTGGTTTTTCAAAAAACCATTTGAATCTAAAAAACCAATTTTGTCCCAACATTTTTTAGAGTGCAGAGGTTGGGGAACACGTCGAAAAGTGGGGGGAGGGCATGAAAGCAGCAGAAGTGGGCTCCTTTTTTATAAGGGTATTAAATATAACAAAATTGTGTCAAACAGCACTCCTGAAGAAACATTGGGGTTAAAAATATGACCCGAAAACTGGACCGATACCGCCTGAAACTACATGATCATACAAACATTTTAAAACAAAAATGAAAAAAATCTGTTGGGTATTTTTTAGAGAAGATTTTTATGGTGAATAAAACCAAATGATAAAGAAACAGATATAATATAATTATTATGCTTCCTTGATTTTGGTTTGAATAGGATATATTAGACCTCTTTTTTACCTTTTTAAAAATGAAAACAGCCATGTAACACAAATTGTACGGCCTTGCGGGACACAGCCAAATTGGAAGAAATGGGATAAATGAGTGAATTTGTTTATCAAATTACTTTCCATTTCAAGAATACAATTAATGTTTTATGATATTTCATTTAATACCAGCTGCCTGGAGGTGTGGGATTTATCTTCCTGCATGCAAGTTGCAGACTAAATTTTGCTTCTGTCATGTTTCAATCCAGCTGTGCCAATAAATGTTCTCGTTAGAGACCAGCTCTGCATTACCACACATTTAAAACAAAATCCATGTGCTGATTAGCTAAGTCATTGGCTGCCTATTATAATAAATATTATATAGATATAGATGCACTGTCCGGCTTGCCGGCTTCCCTCTCCCCAGAACTTGTAGTGTTGAAAGTTTAGAGCCTTTGACTGAAGTTTGTCCTTTCCAACTTGCTTATCATCCAAAGTGCCAAGACCTTGGAAAAGTTTCAATAATTTTTGCACGATTCAGAAAAAAATATTAGAATAGAATATAGATACGCCTTGAAATATGATCACAAAACGAAATCATGATGATCATCACATATTTCAGATTGATCGCTGCCTATTTTTGCATCATTATACACACTTATTTTATACTTTGTTTTATTTGGTAATTTAAGGGGGGGGGGGTCCCTCAGGGCTGTTGCACGGTCCCTGCCCAGGTACAGTCTCTTTCCAATTGGAAATCCTGTGATGGAAGACTATATGTTCTGCTGTCATAAAGTTGTGTTTTGTTTGTCTTTCTCAGAGTCTTCCATTAATAGCGGTTAAGGATTACGAATACCACAGAAGGTTTCATTTTCTGTTAAATCAGTCAATGTCCTTATCTATTTAATCTAAACAGAACGATATATCAGCTGTATTAATTCAAGCAAGTTATAAAGTAATCATTTCACTATTAATTTATCTGGCCTTCCCCAATTCCTTAGGGACCGTTCAGAATTTATGACTGGGGGGGGGTGGGAGTTTTGCTGGAACTTCCCGTCAAAAATTGATACCCCCCTTGAGTTTCATGCGGATTTTTAGTACCCCACCCTTAGGTTTCACGCGTATTTTTAGTACCCCCCTCTTGACATAAAAAGCAATACACACATATATACTGTTATACATGGCCACACGCACAGATTCGCGGACTTTTGCCCGTAAAAAAGTCCAAATAAAATGAGTTTCTGCGTGATTTTTAACATTTTGCTTTGTTAAAATTTCTTTCCCCCCCTTGGAAGTATTGTCTAGCAGTAGCGTGCTGGGGCTGCCAATCGCTGTGTCCAGGGTTCGAATCCAGCTCTTTCCGGGTCACCTGGGCCTATGTTGGACGGCTATTTCAATCATCCTTTAACTCATTGCCGTGTCCTCCTCCGGTCCTAATAAGCCTCATCCATCCATCCCAGTAGTTGAAAATGTATGTATTATTTTATTTTTAATTTACTGATTTGATGATTTGCCGATAATATTTTATTATTCAGGGGTGGATGGAGGAAACGCTTTTGTTCTACGGCTTCTACTCCAACAAGAATCTCTCTTTGCAACCCACAACTTACAAATACAACCTTCCTTTGGCTTATTTGCTGGTGGTCGTACTTTGCTTCGCCATGAGTTTGGTGCTTATGCTATGGAGGTATGTCCTATTTTAGTTTCTTTTAAAATTTCTATTTATTAAATATCCATCCTTCTGGAAGATGCAAAACAACAAAAGAAACTGACTAACTGTTAATTTTGGTCAACATAAGGCATGACAGCTTTACATTAGTTTGTAGTGGACACCAGGCATGGGCGGCCATACTAATCATTGAGAGACAAAAGGTATCAGGGCTAGCAAATTGCTTCAGTGCACCTATACATATGACAAATCAAAGAAATGCCCAAGACTTGAGTGTTTTGACATATTGTCCATCCGATTTGACAGTTGATTACATGTTCTCAAAATTCACAGTTATTGTTGGGTGTTGTTGATTCTATAAGTTGTAGTTTCTTATCTGCTTCTATCTTATGTCTAACTGCTAAAAGCACTAATAGTAAAAAACAATGTATAACAGTTTGTGATCGCTCCTGTTGATTAGAATTTTCCATGTGATTTTGACATAGGCTCCCACTGGTCATGCATTTCTTCAAAATATGCAAATACTATAAAGGAAAAAATTATTTGCATGCCCCAACATTATCAAAATAAGTGAGATGTACAAGGTCAGCTATTGCATTTGCATCATATCTGTATGTTATTTGCAAAATGACCCTGCTTCTGAAATCTCCAAATTCGAATTGCATATGCTTGTATTGTCTTATCGCTTCTAGGGTATTATTGGTATGCATGCGCGTGTCTTTACCTTGTTGTTTAGGGCCAGAAAAACGATGAGACTGAACAACGAAAGGAAGAGGGTCAAGAACACCAGTGGAATGAGCAGCATGGTTTTCAGTTCATGGGACTATGCACTGACCAATCCCAAACCTGTGGAACTGAGGAAGAGGACCATTTATATGGAGTTAATGGTGAGAGTTGGCATGTCTATATTTAAGATAATTATTTGCTTGATACTCATAATACATTTCGATTAAGATATTTGATATGACACAATTTTAAAAGTATATGACAATCTAGCCTTGGGACCCATGCGGGTCCAGGGCTAATGACAACGGTGATAATTAATTGACGGATATCCATCGGATCCTTGAAGACTCTTTGACTCAGTGAATCTTCACCGAGGTGCTGATGTTATAGTTGAATTGCAACTTCCCTAATTTTCAGGCCACTATGGAAGAGGAGAGGCTTGTACTTCGCAGGGAAGAGAGGACATCTTTGTTGCTCTTTGGAATAGTTGTGGTTAGATGTGTCATCAACATAATCATCCTCTGTGTCCTTGGCGGAGCTGCCTTTCTCATCTACTATAGCACCAGGGCTTCAGCAGTGGTATGTAACGCTATTCACCTTCGCTCTCAGTGAGTGAGTTTGTGTTTTACACCCCATGCAGTTTGTATATTTTAGCTAGAGTTAAAAATTTCCTATCTATATATAGGGGGCACCTGGAGGGCACAGGGTCCAATATGTGGGGGGGGGGGGTATGTGCGCCCCCGTGCCCCCCATAGTGACGTCACTGCTATCTATCTATCTATCTGTCTATCTTCTATCTATCTGTCTATCTATCTATCTATCTATCTATCTATCTATCTATCTATCTATCTATCTATCTATCTATCTATCTATCTATAGCTATCTTTTTTTTTTCACCTCTTCAGTTTGCAGCCAGAGATGACTATGATCACCAAGTTGATGCACTTCAGCTGCTGATGGACTTCTTGCCTTCCCTGACCATCACCTTCCTCAACTTTGCCATCCCCATTCTGTTTGGCTTTCTTGTCAAGGCAGAGGGGTACAGCCCAACTTTCGAACTCAATATGCTACTGGGGAGGTTAGTCTTATCTTGGTTTTGCTTCAGTCTTAACTCTTTTAATAAATTTGCTAAATACTTTCAGCTGGTCTTGAAGTGTTTCTGATCCTACCTGAGTGACATTCTTTAAATTGTCAGTGCAATATATTTCATTTTTCAGTTAACACACCTGGCTCAAAGTTTTTCACGCTGAAAATTTGGAAGAAAAAAATTGGAAAAATATATCTTTGTTCCAGGACAGTATTCCTGCGATTGGCTTCCCTGGCAATTCTCTTTGCTGCTTTGTATTACGAGCTAAGCGGCATCCATTTGGATGACTGTCACGTTGGAAATGAAATAATGGTATGTTGTGAACTTCATTTCCTGAATAAATCACATCATTATTGTGAGCTGTTATGAGATTAAGACTGTGTTAATTGTATTTGATACGAGGGGTGTCCCAAAAGTTTTCAAAGTAGACACTAGATAGTGATATAGGCCTACCTGAAATTAAATCTCTGAACATTTAATTCAGTTACTTGAAATAAAAGGTCTACCAAAAAATTTGGTCAGAACTTTTGGGACACCCCTCATAGATATGATTCTTGGTTTTGGTCATTGCAGTGTTGGGAGACATACGTGGGACAACAGATATATCGACTGATCGTTTTGCAAATAGCAGTGGAGTTTGGAAATGTTTTTCTACTGGATTTCCCAGAAGGTGCAGTAGTATTGGTTGTGTTGTTCGAAATATATCCTTAATTTCTCAGTTAATATTTCCTAATCCGATGTGTGTTAATTTTTCCTGCAGAAAACTTTTAAGCCGCGTTGAATTCAACATTTCCAAAACAGTGCTTGATCTCATATACTGCCAAACACTGTTCTGGTGAGTGGATGCCATGCTTTTGTCATAACAGAACAATTAATGGTGAATTATCTTTCTAGATATTGTATGCCTAACTGAAATAGATGTGTTCCTTTCATTTCAGGCTTGGAATTTTCTTTGCGCCTCTGACGTGTGTAATTTCTGTCTGTCATTTCTTCATTCTGTTTTATCTCAAAAAGGTAAGTGCTTCTTTCATTCTAGCTTCCTGTCACACTGCGCTGACAATGTAACATTGTTGGAGGTCTCAAGGCCGGCCTCATTCTCGGGGCCATATTTTGATGGCCTCGGCCTTGGCTAAGTCTCGGGTGCCAAATCCTTGGACTTGCCTCGGTCTTGGCTGTATTTGGGCCAGTGCTGGAGGCCTCTGGACCAGCCTCGTCCTCAAGGCCATATTTGGATATCCTCGGCCTTGGCCTCAGTCTTGGAAACTCAGTCTTGGCCTCGACCGGCCTTGGATGCCCAGACCTCGACTGCATCACTGCTATGCCACACATGCGAGGGCCTTTTTCATTCTCACTGTTCAATTCCCGCTGTGACCGAGTCACATCGACTCCAGTTTCAATCACCCTTCGCATCATTGCTATATATGTCCTCGTCCTGTCCCAATAAGCCTACCAAGTGCATAAATATGGGATGTAAAGCCCCCAAAATCCATTAATCCATTCACCCAGTACACAATTTTAATGTAAACTAGATAATCTTTTATTGGTCATGCATGACCATATGTCTGTTGCTAAGAAATGTGTGAGAAAACAGCGGAAAGCAGAATCCACAACACAAAAAGAGAAATAACTACGTAGCGATATAACAGAAATATAAAGACACTTAGCACAAACCAAGTATTTCTCTAAGTAGCCCAATCAAGTGCTGATGAGATGTAAAGCACAAACTCACTCACTCACACTAGATAATCTTGAATAATTCTGATGTCTTTCAGTTTACTCTGTTGATGAACTACAAACCTTCAGAGAAACCGTACCGTTCCTCAAGATCGCATACCTTCCTCATGGTGGTTCTCATTTGCGCATTTGTTTTGTGCTGTATCCCTGTCGGCTATAGCATATGGGCGTAAGTTTTTTTGTTTTTGTGTGTCCTTTTTTATATTACAAATACATTCATGTGATATGACTAAAGCGCAACATTTTTTAATTGTTCTGTAGAAATTATAGTATTTCAAAAATACTTCTACTTCAATATAGTTTCAATGTCATCTGGAATCAAGTTATACTGCAATTCAAAATGAGGTTACCTAATTTGTAAATCAACTTGGTTTCGGGAACCAAGATTTCACAGTTCCACTAACCAATGAAGTAATTCATTGAAGCTTTAGGCCTTCTAATTTAAAAAAAGTTTTATCTTGTATAATAATTAGTTAATGGTTAACAAAAACACTACCAGCAGATGAGTGCAGCAAGTATTGGTACCAAACATTGCAGCCTGAAAATGTTCGGTCTCGTTGGATTTTCTTAAATTTGATTGACTCCTGGTGTTGACGTTGCAGACTTACGCCATCTAGAGGATGTGGTCCTTTCCGGTCGCATAGCCAAGCATGGACAGTTCTGACTGAGACCATTGAGACCTTCCCAAGCGTCTTTCAAGAGATATTCTCATTTCTGTTTTCTCTTGGGTTTGCCATTCCGCTCTTTATCTTAATGGCGTAAGTTTTTAAAGTAAATTTCATAGATATTGACTTTTTATCTGTTTGGTACAGATGAACAGAAACTTAATTTTACATATATGACATTATATATATGTTTCATCTTTGTCTTGCAGGATTGGTCTATACTGGTTTCATGCAGTCGGAAAAAGTCGAAATGAATACATTGACATTCTAACACACCAAATTGAGAGCCAAACGCGTGATAAGAAGTTTCTCAGCGAGAAGCTAAAAAACCGTGCTTATAGAAATGGTGAAAGTTCCAACCTAGTGTCTGAAGCAAAAGACAGCGATAGTGATGATTATCTGGAACCAAAACGATCTGACAACACTGACATTGATGGATCTAGTGATGAGCAAGCCGAAGGTCCGGAATATGACAATGTGGGATTTGCGAAAGCCCGATGACTTAAAGAAATAGCTAACTTAATAATAAGGCAACGATTTACTGGTCAAAGCAGAATATGTAGGAAATTTCAAATTTGTGTTATATACCATGTTACCTTTAGGAAATAGTGTTAAATTAATTCAGCCAGTATACTTTTGTCTCATCTCCATTGGCCTATTATAATTACGTAGCAAACCTGGCCCTGCAATATTATTTTTTGGGCAGATCATTATGTAGGATTGCTCAACACCACATTTACTTCAATTTAAAATGGAGATTAGCTGTAGACTTTTAAAAGCAGACTATTTTTGAGGGAATATAAGAATATACAGAAGTTGCTCAATACCATATTTCAGGAGCCAGGTGTTATACCTAAGATTAATAAAAATGTTTTCAACAGTAGTTTTAAATCCTAAATTTTGGTTTCAACAGTAAAGCTTCCATGAGGAGGTCAAGCAATGTGAAGAAGGAGTGAGTGGCCCAATGGCGAACGCCGTTCAGCAGTATTATTAGCCTGCAAAATCTGAAATCAGAAATCTGTTCGCACACTCTAAAAATGTCTGGACAAATTTGGTTTTTTAGATTCAAAATGATTTTTTGAAAAACCAAATTTCAATGCAAAACCAACATCGATTTTAAAAAAATCGATGTTGGTTTTTTTGCATTGAAATTTGGTATTTCAAAAAACCATTTTGAATCTAAAAAACCAATTTTGTCTGAAATTTTACGAGTGCATATCAGATGTAATGTGTCACAAATGTTATGTAGTGCCAAGTGTTTTCATGTGATTTCACGTATAGGCCTATTTGTATACATGCACCTCGATTAACGCTTTATTATCTTGTTGGAAATGCAAAAAAAAAACAAATTATCGAATGAGTTTTATGTTTTTATTTTTCGACATTTGCCATCATGTGGACCTTGTGGTCCTCAAAGTGAAAGAAGCTGAATGCACTAAAGTTTCTTCCACCAGGAGGATGTCAAGTGACATCTCCACCTATTGGTGGTTGAGAGAATCACCGTCATTGTCACCGAGGTCGTGTTTCCAGCAAATCGTAATGAGAGGTACTGTTACAATGGACAATTCAATTATTCAAGGTATGCAGGGGAAAAAACTTAATGTATTTGCGCCCAACCTAGTTTTACCACTCTTATCTTTCGATTGACAATAAAAAAGTTTTCAACGTTTCAGGTAGTCCAAAAAGATGATAGAAATCAAGATTATCATTACATTGGCAATATCGATATTTTTTCAAACTTCAACGACATAGGCTTACATAGCTGGTATTTCATGACATTCTGGTTGATAAAGCATTAGCATATATATAGAAAACCATATTTTTACCCTTGCATACTCATCGCATAGCCATTACTAAAATTTCTAGGTGAGAGCCCTTGGTGCGTTGGTTCACTTGGAGATATTGTTAATCTCTTTTGGTATACCAAGGCTCCATCAGCAAATGTTTGATGTCATCTGTGATGTCCGTCGGATGGAAATGAGGGTCGTACCTCATCACGGGCATCCCTTGGGTGTTGATCAGGAACTTCTCGAAATTCCAGCGGATGTCGCTGACCTTCAGGGGGCTGTAATGGAGGCGGTGTACAGGGGCGAATTCATGTTTAGCTGGAGGACACTGGCTCTGAAATATAGTTGCAATTCAAATATTTACAAAAGTTTTGAAAGAGGAAGTGTATTCTCAAGAATAATATAACGTAACACCTTGGCTGGCCACTAAAAAATTATTGCGTAAAGTAAGAGGGCGACCATTTTACTTCCAAAGGGCCTTGGAGTTTTCCTCGATGGGAAATTATTTATTTCTCGGAAACGGCGGCAGTATTTATGTATTTCAACCGTGCGAAGTATTCATTCCTAAATCAAGCAATGCCTTATTAAGGAATACCCTTGGCAGAAATTATTCGTTTCAAGACAGCCCAAAAAGAATTTATTTATTTCACCAGAACTAAGCAACAATTTTTTTATTTAGAAAGGATATTTGATGATCTCCCCTAAGTATAAATAATGCAAGTGGAAAATCCAGTCGGAATCTAATGGATCTTATAAAAAATTAAAAATTCCTGAAACTTTGATGTTTTGAAAATGGATGGAACAAAGGACATTTATAACACAAACTAATGCCAGACCTTCCCTTTTACTAATGAAATACAATAGCCCGGTTCTATCTGGTGACCTCCAAAAACTATAATGTACATTTTCTGTTGGGCATGGTGGCATGGAATCCGCCTCAGATGTCCCGCAATAACAAATTGCGAAAGACTTGTGTCAACAGAATTTTCCAGTTGACCTTGACAATACTTTAAACTAACATGCCTACTCCAGGGTTTGTAAATAGCAACTAGTCTACTTGGCAAAACCCTTAAATGTGCCATATTTCAAGTGGGCCTGTTCCTTCTGTTGCTTATGAATGGAAACTTCTTATTGATTTAAAGGGGGTATTTTGTGAGCGGATCCAGATATATGCCACATGGTTTTCTGTGCAATAATGTACCAACCTTCAAATAGGTGTAGAGAGGATGTTCATTCTCTCCATTGACTTCGATTTTCTCCAACATGGTAAAGTTTGGTTCAAAGCCTCCTCCAGGTCTGACGTACTTCAGGGTGTTCAGAATCTCTGTGCCGTTGCGCCTTGTTCTTGCTGAAGTTCATCGTAAACATATTTGAAATAAACCGATATATATGGATTAGATTCTGAAGAAGGATTGCTTAGATTTGTTGCAAATAGTTGGATAAGGAGAGATGGCTTTACTTTTTTGCATCTTGTCGTATCTCATTTGTGAATGGATGAAAAGACTTCTGGCCGAATAGTCATCCAAATGAAATAAAATAAACTTTTCCTGTGCATCTCCTTTTCAAATTAGGCATCCCGGTATCAAGTCAACTAGTTACCATGCCAACTGGTAACCAAACCAACTGGTAACTAACCAACTAGTAACCAACCACTGGCAACCAGTGTCATAAAACAATGACCGGAGTTACAGTGGGCTAAAGAAAACTTTTTTTGGAATTTTGATATGGCTATGGCCATAAAATGAAAAATATTGCAAAAAAAATAATGTTTCACAATTTTGTTGGGGCACTCCGCCTTTTACGAAAATGCCAATTTCAGCCTTTTTGCATGCTTTTTCAGACATTTTTTCGTCTTAGTCACCTTCCTGAGTTTCGGAAGGCTCGATACCAAATTCTTAATCTTCTATGAAGACCATTTTGGATATGTTACACCATCCACATATAGCCATTTCTCGATTTCTGAGTCAGCGTTTTTTCTTTGCTAGAAACTGCGCTAGAACTGTAGAGTCTAAAAAGCAATAAGGCTGGAAATATGAATTTTCATAAAAGGCGGCTTTAGGCGCGACAGAAATTGCGAGCCACAACACTTTTTTGCACCATTTTTCATCTAATGGTCATCTAATTTCCAAAAAAGGCTTTTTTCACCGCACCGAAACCGGGGTGTTAATTTACATTGACCTGAGCATGTGTCCTGATAAGCAACAAATTGTTTTTTCGCTTTGATTATGATGAAACTACAGCCACTTTTATGGAAGGCATAAACATGGTTGGTTCATTAATATTACGTTTCAATACACTCTCAAGAGTGGTGTCCGTAATTTTGTCGGTACTGTGGAAAAAGTTTGTTGATTTCATCATAAATTGAAACTATCACTACTTAAGTAAAGTTTGAAATACTAAGTTCCCGAGTTCACATTCAACCGTGTTAGCAAGACATGCACATTTTCATAAGACGTTGGGATGGGGCAGGTTGGACCAGCATGGCCGGGGCTCGTTGGACCATAGTAAACTGGATTTACTGACAAAAAATAGTCGGCAAAATGCCATCTGTGTAATTTGTAACATTAGTAGAGCACATAAGTGACTCCTGTACAATATGAGTGTAAAATCAATTCAGCTGGCTAATCTGCCAGCCCTTCTAGCTGAAACCAGATTTATTAAAATTATCTGGGTAAATATTCGAATATAATCATTCTGCAATGACATACAAGTGTGTGTTGTGATCTGTGAAAATAAAATGAGGTGTCTGCTCTCTTTCTTCTTCTTTCCAGGACTTTTATTCCGTGGTCCAACCTGTTACCTGCCCCACATGGCGGTCCAACGTGCTCCTGGTCCGGGGCACGTTGGACCATTAAAAAAAATGCAAACTAAGTTTTCTCCACAACTATAGAAGGTAGATGAACTTGGTTTGGCACAAGGGTATTGTAGAGGTTCAGAAATCAGTCAGTAAAGAGAATTAACAAATATTTAGAGAGGTTTTTGGTTGAGAATCAAAAAATAAAAAAGCAGACCAATGTGCCCCGATCTCCCCTAGTCATTACCAAGACAAAAACCAAAGGAGTATAGTATGATAATTGATAAATTGTTTGCCTTTCTGTTTTGGTTATTGAAAGTCAGTTTTATTAAATAACTTACCAGAGCGAATTGGTTGCATGGTATGCCGATGACCTCCAAATCAGCAAACTGGCTCTGTAGTGCATTCATGCTATGGTAGTGGTGAGTTGCTCCTCACATGGAGGCCACATTGACAATCAGGACCACCTTATCCTTGAATTTGGCCAGTGGTATGTCATATTTGTTGTTGATGTCTTGCAGTGTGAAGTTGTAGATTGTCTGTGACCCAAGCCTGGATGGATAGCATTGGGCTTTCTCTCCTGCTGAAGCAAGGCCCAGAGATGCTAAAAAGATGCAGGATGTTATTTGCAGCAGCAGCACCCTTCCTCCCCCATGGGGTGCCATGATTAAGTTTAAAGGCAATCTTGTTCCTGTCTTTAAATACTTGGTGATAATGTGAAATACAATACCATGGTGTCTGTTTTTAATCTTGTTCAGGGGTGGATCTCAACACCAGTATATTGTGAAAGTAATGTTATGAAACCATAGATGCCGGTTTGGACCGTGTCCTACTTGCAGTGGCCATTTTATATAATTCTTCTCTGTTTCTTCTGGATAGGCCCTTGTATTCTTCATTCTTGTTCTATGACCTCAGATTAACTAGGTGTATTAATCTTGTATAAAGTATTTTTTAAGTGAGATATATAGACCTACACGCTGAAGTCATACGTGTTTGCACTGAAGACAAAACTAATGACAACATTAATTTTGATTCACACATTCGCCTTTCTGCAATATATACTAGCTGTTCGTCTGTTAGGGTTCCTTGCTTTTCATAAATGCGCCGATTATATTGGCCATAGAAGGTCAGTCAGCATATTAAAAGATGCAGCAAAATTATTGCCCCCCCCCTCTGGGTACCCCCTTTAGTTCCATTTTTCCAAATTGAGGTATCACAGACCAACCATACTTTCACCTAAACTGTATTTCTGAGGAATTTCTGTTAGGAATGGTTAATTTTTTCAAAAAATTTGAAAATTAGCAGAGATAATTAACTAAAACCAAAACTTACCTTGGAAAATATTATAAACCCTGTGATGCTTACCATCTCTGGGTGTCACCTGCCTGCTTTTAATTGCTTTATAACACTCCAGGTTATCATAGAAAACTTTCAACTCATCTCAGACACAGGATTTAGTCCCCAAAATTAATGGTCTCCTGGTACACACCATGGCCACACACACTTTGCAAAAATGCACTTTTTTCAAAAATTATAAAAAGTTCGCTTCCCAGACCAAATAAAAACTTGTATTGGACATATTCAGTTACTGTCCAGTGGAAAAAGACAAGAAAAATGTTGGTTATTATGAATAATATAATAAATTTCAAGGAAGACATGACACTAAATAATGTGTGTCTGAGATGAGTTGGAAGCTTTATTTGATAATCTGGAGAGTTATAAAGCACTTAAAAGCAGGCTGGTGACACCCGGAGATGGTAAGCATCAGAGGGCTAATAATTTTGTCCAAGGCAAATTTCTGTTTTAGTTAATTATCTCTACTAATTGTCACATTTTTTAAAGAATTAACTTTTCCTAACCGAAATAGCATAGAAATATAGTTTAGGTGAAGGTATGGTTCACAATGGTTGGTCTGTGACACCTCAATTTGGAGTAAAATGAAATCAAAGGGGGTATCGAGAAGGGGGCTAATAATTTTATCCTAAAGTGTATGACCATTATTATGAGATTATGATTAGATAATAAGTTGAAGTATAGTATGCCAGTTAAAATAAAAACAATCACACCAGATTTTACAAAAAATGTTTTATTAAATCAACTCATTTTCTGACAAGCTAACAATTGCATGAGGTTCCATTGGTAGACGAATGCACAAGTCCGCCAAAGCAACAACATTATCAAGACTCACTTCATAAGGTTTACAGCAAGACTTTCATTTACGATTGTTTGACAAGTCGTTCAAACGAGGTTCCATAAAACATTGTTAAAATACAATTTCAAAATGTCCAGATTGAGCCACCATCTGGATTATTTTGAACTAGTTCAATACTCAGAGCCACCTTCTGTGTATTTTAGAACTTTAATAATTGTCCAATTTCAAAATATATCATTTCATTAAAGATAATGACAAAAGTTAGTTACGAGGCTAAATACAAGTCTAAAATATAAATGTTAAAGTAAAGAATCTGAAGTCCAGTTGTACGCAGCCTGATTTGGGCCTTACATCAATAGGGTAGAATATAGCAAATTAAAAAAACAGTAGGCAAATAAGAAAGACAGAGACATCAGATAGATGTTAAACACTGATGCCAGATTACATGAAGATTTTGGATATCTCAAGGTTTTAAGCTATTCGTTGCCACACTGGCTGATGAGAAATTGGATGTCGTCGACCATATTTTCAGGGGAGAACCCAGCGGAGTAGCGAGTCACAGGTTCACCTTGGCAATTGACGAGGAACTTTTCGAAATTCCAGCGGATGTCGTTGGCATGCATGGGGTAGTAATAGAGCTTCTCTGCTTTGGAAAACCCTTTACTAGGTGGAGGACAGCGGGACTGGAAGATAAAGTTTAAATCATATATTTAGACATTATTTAATGCGAACAGATAAATCAACTGATAACTTCACAAACTGCTGTCTTAGGAGTTTGTGTTTTTACGCCTCTGCATCACCTTATAGTTCTGTCTTAGCAAAAAACATCAGGAGGTTTCAAATATATTATATGTTGTGTACCAAAAAAAAGAAATTAGTGTTGTTGCTTTTTATCTAAGTTATAAAATTGGACTGTGAGTTACAATTTATCCAAGTGTGAATTTTTGAGAACTATTCAAAGTATTCTTCTCTGTATTTTTAGACTTTGCAGAAGTTTTGATGCCCTGCATGGTAGTGCCTGAGTTATTTGTTTCGCCTCAATCCTTTTTATGCTCCCAATTTTTTTTTTCATTTACAGGAGCTCGGTTGAAAGAACAAATTTCTTTTTTAAATTTTCTTTACACTTTACTGGAAATAACTACTGCTTTCCATACCAATTGTAAGAAGAAAATAAATAAAATAGGAACATTTGAAAAATCCTCAGTTCTTTGAAAATGACTCCATCTATACCATGAAAATTATTGTTGCTTAGTATGCTTACCTTCAAAAAGGAGTAGAGTGGGTGTTGGTTTTCACCATTGACATCCAACTTCTGGAAGAGATGGAAGCTGGGTTCGAACCCACTACCAGGTCTGACATATTTCAAGCTGTTGAGAATTTCGGTGGCATTGGCTCCTGGCTCTTGCTGCAACGAAACAGGTTAATTGGTCAATTGACAAGTTGCTTACTGTCCAAATGAAATTACTATATATACATATATGTATATAAATGTTCTCTTTCAACTTGAGTTCATCTAGCAGCTTCCAATTTTTTTTTTGCAGTGTTCGTAACTGTTACCAGTAAACGAGTATAACTAGGGGGGCCTCAAAAGGGGGGAACCAAGGAGGGCACATAGCAATACACTGTGTAATTCAGAGCATGTTCTACACAATTTTCTTATGGTGAGACCTGCGAGGAACCAATATGTGGCAGTCTGGTGAAAATGATAACTGCATGCTGCTGCCGCCTGGCACAAAAGTTGATTTGATGCTGCAGCATTGCTGTCCCAATAATATAGTTTCAATTGCATTGCACATTCACAAAATTTCTATTCAACATTAATGTATACCAGAGTCAGACTCGGCAATCACATTCTCTGAGGAAGTAGACAAGGCCATCAGCACACTCAGAAACAGCCCCGGTTGCTTCCAGAAAAAATTGTGTGAGTTCCTCAGATTGAAATGATGTGGACCGCTCGCAGGACCTCACAGAATAGCACACTATAGTCACTAGGTGGCAACACATGACAGCATATGTTCTGATCTGCCGAGGCTGGAAGGAAGTGGCAATGTAACAGCGGTCCACTTGTAGATAGAATATGTGGGTTTATACTGGTTGCCCCCCCCCCCTTAGTGCGAGGACCTTTCGAATGTTCCTTCTTGAGATAATGAGATGTTACAAAAATGTTTTTGTGAACTGTAAAGTTCTTCACTCAGGGATGATAGCCTATTCTATATTCTAATATTCTGATACAAATTAAAATCTCTCTTTTCAGGAGAGATATATATTTGAGTTGGTGTGTTTTACCACAATTGTGCGTCAATGGGTATTTCTAGTATTCTGATAAAGTGACTGGATAAGGATTTAGCCCTCTATTATCAAATTGTACCAATGCATGCTTAACATGGGTTAGCCTTGTCTGGTTAACTGATATTACTTATTGAGAGAGGCTTTGTTGTAAAATAAATTAGTCATGTTGCAACATGAGTTCAGCTAATTAAACTACAGTTATCAAATTCATGTTCAGCTTTGATACGATATCAGTAAAATGACCTGACCAGTGACCACATACGGATAACCTATGTGAAACATTGAAAATCCGGGACAGAGAGGCAGACAAGTGTAATAGACCAATTTCATGGATGGTTCTCCCAGTTAACACTAGGGGAAAAGTGGTGAATACTTAAATCCTATTGGCTAATAGCTTTCCCGCCCTTGCCTCTGATTGGTCCAGCCAAGGTGTCTCCAAGCTGGAGTAATTTTAGTGCATTTTAATATAATTTCAAGGCTTTATAATTATAACTTGGTCATTATATTTTTTAAAATTTGGAAAGTTGTGCTTTTGGATTTATTGTGTTAAGTGTATTATGTATATATCTCCTGTGTGTGAAAAGCAAACTAATAATTGTAGAATTGCAAAAATGTTATTTGGGGTCCATGTTCAGACCATTCAGTGAAATAGGTCTATTGTGTGAATTCATAGAGTTGTATATTTTGTTCAGAAAGTAAATAATCAGATGCTATCTACTCCGGGGGGGGGGGGAGGTACTCGGCCAGATTTCGATGCAGATGTGTGGCACGCGTTCTGAGATTTGCACCCTATGGTCAGGTTTTCAGAGGCGGAATTTCATACGCTATGGTCAGGTTATCATAAAGGCCCTTTGACCTATGTTATTCACATAAAACAGAAAAAGTCAACAAAAAAGGTATGAAAACCAAATTGAAATTAAAAATGACACCTAACTCTTTAAAGTTCAATGCAAATTAGACGGAACCTCATGAATACCCCATATGGTCAGGAAAGCCTCTTAAAAACCGTATCTTTTGAGCGGAATTTTGGTTCATTCTGGTGATCACATTTCATTCCACGGCTGTAAAACTGAGCTTGGAGTTTTCCCTTGAGGAGAAATTATTTATTTCTTGGCGACTATGGCTGTACTTATTTATTTAAAGCGCGCGAAGTCCCTGTATATTCATCCCTAAATCAAACAACTCTTTGTTTAGAAACACCCCTGGCAGAAATTACTTATTTCAAGACTGCCCCAAAATGATTCATTTCACCAAAACTGAACAAGAAATTATTTACTTTAAAAAAAACTCCTGCCCCCCCCCCCCCCCCCCCCCACCGGACATTAAAATCCTGAATGAGTGATATGATTCATAAACGAAACACAGAAACTTAAAATGTTAAAATGACTATGTAGATCAAACAACTGCTTGTATGTACATGCAACATGTATGTTTGTTATACAATTTGCCAATTACTCAGTGTTTGACAGCTAGTAGGTGTTCATTCATTGTCCATTTTGTTAAATTATTGTGTGTGCGGTTTTAGGTTCCCACATTATTTATGCATTGTAAGTGGAATGAAAATTAGGTGGTTGTGTTATGAAACCAGCTTAACCTGCTTGTTTGCAAGAGAAATATCCTTTTAACACCTGTATTTTCAATCATTTGGAACATTCACATTTCTTTGAAACTTATTTGGAACATAAGTACATTCCCTTGACCCTCATTTGGAACTCAAGTACATTCCTTTGGCACTTGGAAAGTAGGTACAATCATTTTGCCAAATTGAAGACTTTGGAAATTTAAGAGGTTGTAAGAGCATTCGATTGGGACATTTGGAACAGGTGCATCAAGAGGCCTCCACAGATGTATGAAATGTTGGACCTAATACCTTCATACTGCACCCAGGGCCAATCCATATTTGATTGACAGCCCAGAAGTACACAGTACCACATACATAACTCAATACCTACATTCCTGGCAACAATGCCCACTGTATTCAGTGTATTGTATATTTCCTTCATACAATTTTTCAGTCTACAAGAGGAGAGTGCTACAGTGTGCAAGTACAGGAACCACAACACAGGACTTGATGAGGTTACAGTTGCGGGTGAGGTCATCAGCATACCTGGCAGCCAACCACCTTTGATACATTTTCAAAGTAAGCATGGTCACTTTGGCCAGTAGAGAAGACTTGTCCAAATCAATAGATGATTTAGGTCTAATGAAGTACCAAGTTCTCCAGGAGACTTATTTGTTTTGAGAAATCATGTTGATTATGATTCATCAAACGGCCTCTAATAGGCCTCTATATATGGTTCCCATGCTAAAAGTTTAGTGATGAAACTTCGTCAGCTATCATGAATCGAGAAATAGTTTTTTTCTTTATGCACAACAAAAATGTTGTGATCTCTTTATTGCTCAATGATTTTTACCGCAATTTGGGAGTGGGCTGCCATGTATTTTTATTTCCAAAAAATATTGCAAATTCTTGAAATGCAGCATACTTTTTGCCTGTAAGGATTGATCATTTCAACAATTCTTTTTCATTTTCGGACACTATGTCCAAAAATATAAAAAAAATATAAAAACTAAATGTTATCCAGGTTGTCCAAAGAGATGTTTTGGCAAGCTTGTTACAACAAATTAAATCTGTTATTTGAAATTTTTTACTTGTGAAGTATCTAGAGCAACATAATATTCATGGTTGAGTAAATGTGTTATTGCTCTTCATTGGAAAAAAAAGTTATCGTGTTAATAAAAAAAAGTACACTTTACTATAATTATTAGTTCGATGTTATGCACGTCCGCACATACACTAAGTGAAAATAACATAAATGTATAGAGAAAGCTTTGAAAACAAGGCATTATCAATGGCATAGTAATATGATTCGCAACACCCATTTTCAAAATATGACAAATTCAGTGAGTGAAGCAGCAAACAATGCCCTTTTTTTAATAAGGCATGCAGTTTCAGTGACTCAAACAATCTCCCTCTTGTGTGTGTCCTGTAAGGATTGATCATTTCAACAATTCTTTTTCATTTTCGGACACTATGTCACGTAAACTCAGCAACATTAAAAACACACACATATTTGAACAGCTAAAAACTTTAAAATAATATCAGTTGAAATCTCTTGTGAAAGTCGGGAAAATTTCATGAAGAAAGAGTACGAAACAGCTGGATTAGGCCATTTCTATAGTGCAAGTTGTCCAAAAACCAAAATCACAACCAATGCAAAATGGTCCAAAATCGATTTCATATGAAGTCCGTCACAGCTCAATATCTGCAGTGTGGAAATAATCAAGCTGGTCACTCACTCTTTTTTTTTGGATTTTGTGAGTTTTTTCTGTCAAGTTGGTGTTTTCCACATTTGTTTGTGACATCATTTTCAACACTGCATCATTTATTTATAAGCATCGGAAATCATCCTGTTTTTGGTTAAATTTTGAGCTGAAATCTTGCTTTACATCTGTTTTGACCATTCGAAATCCATAATTAAGTGATAGCACCTGTACTCTACTCCCCTGTTCAATTTTGCAAATTTCAAATTTGACATGATGTCACAAAAGCATGTTTGGCTCTTAGAAATATCCATGGATCCTGTTCAAACATTCACAATCTTTAGTTGAGAAGCCAATAAGCAAATCGGCCAAGTTACATTAAGATAAATATAGTGCTTCAAAAGTTACGAAACTTAGAAAATATGTGCGTTTTTAATGTTGCTGAGTTATGTCCACGCAGTTTTCTGCATTCTATTTCTATGATTTCTGTCTCATTCTGTGATGAAAGTCACAAGCACTGCTTCCATTATATTATTATAGTGTTTAGTATACCTTTTAACATTATATAAGGTTTAAAAAATCTCAATAAATATATATGCAAATTGAACAAATCACAGGGAATGGCTAGTTAGCCAAAAAACAATCCATTAGTACACAAACACCAAAATTCAACTTTTCTGACCGTTAATTTTTTCTACCATACGTTTACAGTACGAAATGGCCTTCGGCGGTTTTCTGAAGCAAATAGATAAAAATTTAAGTCAGAACTTACGAGTCCAAACTGGTTGCAGGGGGTGGCGATGATCTCCAGTTTGCTGAAGCGGTGGTAGAGTGCATTCACAGTGAGGTACTGGGGGGTTGCCCCTCAGAAGGACGCAGTGTTGATCACAAGGAGGACCTTGCCTGCGTGCTCTCCTAGGGAGATATTCTTTTCTTGGTGTATGTCCATCAGGGTGTAGTTGTGGACATTTGGTCCCATCCTGGATTCGTAGCATCTCGTCTTTAAGCCCTTCCCCAGGGCAGTTCCAGTCAACCCTAAGGTCATCAGCACCACCAATGACCACCAGGACAGTGCCTTAGCACCCCCTTCTGGTTTTTCCATGGTGAGGTCTCTAACTCCGTCCTCCCTGTAGCAATTCTATGAGCTTCTATGGTACAAACTGAGATCAATCAGTATACTGCAGATCCTGAATGACCCAATGGTTTATAGTTGACCTGGAGCTCCTCATTATATAGCCATTAAATCTGTGATCATGCGCACTGCAATGGCCCTCCCTGGCCAATGCAAACAATGACCGCCCCCCCCCCCCTCATTGTCACAGTCATGACGTAGTTTATTTGGATTCCCAGTTACATATAGGTGCAACTGGGCGAATCCAATATAGTTATATATCTGTTGGAAAAGTAAAATAAAAAAAAATCAACATCTGATATAAATGTACATGCGAATTTTCTTTCAAAAACAAATGTATACAAGTTTACTATATTTCACTGTGTTTTTTTTTATACCTGGCGCCAGTAACCTGATGTTTTGTTGTTAATTTATTCTTATATTTCTGTTTATTTAACTTAGAGGAAAACAATTTAAACTTTCCCCAGGCCCTCAAGCTGGCAAAGGCTACCTGGCTTTCAATCAGTTTTGCCCCATTAAAGGAGACTGTCAACACCTGCATGCTTACTGTATATTTACTTTGCGAACCTGTACCTATTTAATTTCAATATTCAGCAAAATTTAATGGATTCCCAATGACGAAATTGATGACATTGACAATGAACTGAACTATACATGAAATGCAAATTAAGAATAAGGTAAATTGACTATGGAGAGCTGGTATGATACACTAGCTTGAAGTAGCTAGTTTCTTCAATACACTAGTGTACTGAAGTCAAAATCTCCTTTTTCCTAAATCTGCTTCTCCGAAATCTACTTCTGACAAAATCTACTTTCGAAAAGTAGATTGTGGAAAAAGTAGATTTTGACTGGTATTCTAATCTACTGAAGCTAAGTACAAGAAGCGCATGCAATTCAAAAAGCCAGTTTTTGCACATTGTCTCGTAGAAGCATAGCAGCTTGGCAAAAACTAACGACCACGGCTGTATATATATGAAATAGGCCTCACATGAGGGAAACCTTTGTGACACCAGGATAACTTGTTCTGCAAGTTGTGTGTCATATTGAGGCACAATAATCTTAGAAAATACAAGAAGAAGACGGGAAATGTTCCCAGTTGAATAATTTTGGTGCAATAATTGTGCTTGTCGACGATAGAATCATTGCTATCAAGTTGGTTTAATAACTGACTGAGTACATCAATTGTGATTCGAAAAAAAAAGTATTTCCAAAAATATCAGCAATTGTATCAGCTAAAATCAAGTGCTGCATTTCTCTTGTTTGGTCACAGTTTGGAGGCCATGCATTGGTTTTGAGGTCTCCTGGCGTTTAAAAAGACAAATTAGCAAGATTAACCTTTTGTTAAAGCCTAGGCCCAAATTAACATTTGAATTATGAGAATTGTGAGTATTATGAATTATGATTGAAGAATTATGAATATTGAATTGTATTAGAAATGTATGTAATTAAGATTAACTTTATATGGGGAAATCGGGGGAAAGGTGGACATACTTAACAGTGGATCTTATATGAAATATTTTTTATTAGGCCCTATAGAATCACTTGTAACTAAGCTTGTGGGAGTTCAATGTGTCTGAATAGCTAAGAGCAGATGTAAATTCCTTCAATATGTCTTAAGTGAGCTGGAAAATAATTAAACATAAATGCACTAGAATAAAGTCCCTTTTTAGTATTGCATATTTTCATAAGGGCTAACTTAAATTCTTAAGGTTGGGCTTACCTAACCGTCACAGGTGTGCTTATTTGACAATTAGTGCCCGCCAGGTCTTTGTGCTGGCGCTTTGTCTATATAAAAGCTGTTGTGCGATTAAGGGCCACCCCAAATGCCAAGCTTTAAAGAAAAGCAACTTTAATCTTTTGCCACCAAGGATAAAATTCCCCATGCAAGACTGACACAAAGCTTTGAGTCAGACATTTGGGACATTTTGGTCCAAAAATTTATTTTTGAATTTTGGTCTTAAAAATAGCCTATCTTATGTCAAATATTTTTTGGATATTTCTCACTTTCACTGCATATATCTCAGTAGTACTCAATTTTTGTCAACAAATAAGCCTAACACAGTACCAAAGCACTAAACAACTGCTTATTTTTGTCCTGTAACAACCAGGCACATGAATGAGATGGACGCCCTGTGCCCTTATACATTTTGCATTAATAAAGTGATTTTTGGCACGGCTGTCCAAGACAGCGACTCTGAAATATAGAATGGAGGTAAAAGAAGACTGCAATAATGACCAGTCACGTTCAAAAGTAATTGGCATGACTTACACACATATTTTACATCAATCGTGCATATTTTATATTACCCTTACATTACCGACTGAGCCATAGATGGCTAAAATCCTTTAAAATTTGGTCGCAAAAAAAAAAATTCAAGCTATCCTCTGGCCTGATATTGAACTTTCTAAACATAAACTTGTTGTAGCCAATATATCTGGGCACATCAAGTTCAATTTTGGTGACTTTCCAACAAAAATTGCAAGAGACTGAGTTTTTTTTTTGCGACGCCATGTACTTTTTTCAGCTTTTCAAAATTTAGCAGATATGAGTTAGAAAATGCATTATTGAGACTCAATAAATATTAGCAGCGACCCAATTCTTGGTACTATCATATTCTATATTAAATTTGGAAGATATTGACGTATCATACAAATTTCTATTGTAAAAAATGACAACACAGTGTGCTATCAAAGTCAGCAGCTTTACCTCAATCTGCAAAATTCTCAAAATAATTGTCATCTGACGTTTAGTCGAATATCCTATTAGTCTGAGTACATGTTTAGCTGAAATATCTCAAATTTACATGTAGTTAGAAGCAAACAATATAGGGAATTATGTTAAGGTGAAATAAATAAATATAGAAGTGTTACTTTCCAAGTTATAGCCCCTTACATGTGACACTGTGAAAAATTTTGTCACCCTAAAATGTGCATTTTTGCCTGTTTTCAGACATATTTTGCCAAAAACATGACAAAGGGATGAGATCTCTTCATTTCTGATGCCTTTATTGGAAAGTAGACAATTTTTGCCAGAAGGTAAGTTTAAAACCTTGTTTAAAAAAATGAAAAATGAGCCTTCAGGATTTTTTTCAGTCAAATGTCCCAAATGTCTGACTCAAATCTTGAACCTTGTCTTATCCAGGTTATACAACAATGAAGGATAAGACAATTGGAGTAAAATTGGGATAATTAACATATTGAATTTGTTTTTGCAGCCCTCAGGGGCTGGACAATTTGCTGAATTGATGTTAGGCCTGGTCTTTGGAATAAAGTGCATTCTATGTTTTGAGCCCTTAAGAGTGCATGGGCTTAACTTACTGACTTTGTCTTTCTTGAAACACAGTGAACATTACTTTATCAACAGTTCGTATTGGATTATGGTGAGGCTAGGGTAAAGCCTAACAAAGTTGAAGTTTTGTGAATTGAACTTGTCTTTTGTAATAGATAGATGTCATAGGCCAGGGATCAAGGATACATCCTTGAATTGTTGCAAGGATAGCAGCAGGTAGATAAAGAAGCTCTAAAGATCTGTAAATGATTTCTCAGTTGAGCGAAGTCTGCTGAAAGGCTATTGACACTTCAGACTTCATCATATTTGATAAAACAGCCTTTGGAAAGCTGTTATGAATCTGCAGCGGGTAGACGTGTCACCCTGAAAACATCTTCTTCAAAGAAAGTCAAGAAGATGCACTAAACATTATAATATTTAGGTGCCTATTACAGTCAGAAGAGAGGAGTGATTAATTTTCAGTTTCAGCTACATGCCCATCCTTACACTGAAATGGATGGCATTTTTTGCAGACCTAAGTTATGAATGGCGTAATTCTCAGTTAAGATTTATATTTGATGTCATTCACCCACATAATTTTCCCTCGCCTCAGTGAAGGTTTGCATTTACAATTTAGACTACTTGACAACGAAGACTCTGTATTTCCTTATTAGACTCGTAAGGTCGAGAAAAATACAGGGTCGACAGGGAAATAGCAAGGCAATACACAGTCCAAGCCATGCCATAACCTGTCTTTCTTTCCCATGAATTTTTACCCTCGGCAATGTATACATTGCCGACGGGTATTGTAGTTACTTTGGGAAAATTTGTCCGTCCGGCGGGCGGGCGGGCGTCCGGATAACGGGCGTCCCACTTGTGTATTGGGAGTAATGCTAAAACTATGGAATGTATACTTTTTATTTTTGGGACATTATTATATCTTTTATCCTAGTTGTGCCTTTTAGGGGTTTAATCCACATAAGATTAATACTTTTCTCACAATTATTGAAAAATGTGAAAAAATATTTTTTTGTGTATTGGGTGTCAAGCCAAAACTATGGCATGCATATTCATCATTTTTGGGTAAATATGGTATATTTTATCCCAGTTGAGCCTTTCGTAGGTCTAATCCCCATGACATTAATACTTTTCTCATAATCATTGAAAAATGTGAAAAATTGGTTTTTTTTTGTTTCTGTGACAGCTGAAAAACTGCTGTACTTTTGACACTGAAATTGGCATATTGTATATATTAAATACCCAAGATGTGTTTTTTGTGGGTCTAAATGCTCTGAGAAAGTTGAACGGACGACAATTTACCAAAAATATGAAAAAATACTGTTATTTTAAACTTGTATGATTCAGTCAATTTTGAAGTTAAATCTATGAAATTTTCCACTTAGGTGTCTAACTTATGCCTCTTTAAACATCTCTAATCAGTTGGAATGTTGGTCCTATGAATTTTTATAAAAACCCAAAAATTCGAAAAAATGCCAATTTTCCAACATTTCTGCCTGAAAAGCCAAATGGTAATAGGTAAGTTAGTTAACTTTAGGTCTTATTGTAGTTAGACACACTGTTGACTAATATTCACAGCCATTGCATGAGTTGTTGCAATTTTTTCCATTGAAATGTATGATTGAAAAAAGGCAAAAAATCATTAAAATGTCTATTTACTCTCCATTTCCTTCTGATGTCATACCAGTCGTTGACATTTTTTTGTCAAAATAAACCTGACATGTTTCACATCATCATCATGCTGATTTTGAACAATATGAAAACTTTTATTCACAGCATAGGTCAATATTAACAAAATTAGATAAATATTAAGGATTTTCAGATAATCATATATATCAGTAAATATTGGCCCTGGTCAATCAAATTTGCCACAATAATGTCTAAATTTGACTTTTTCTACCTCTCCTCATGAAATACTATCACAGAGAAATATATAAATTTATATATAATTATGTGGACTTTCAAAGCATTAATTAAGTATATTCAAAAACATGCATTTGTGTGTTAATATTTTAAAATGTTGACACTAAATCTTTTTAAAACTCCCAATTATTATAACTTTATGGTTAATATCTAAACTCAGTGATGTAAATTTTTAGAAGATGAATAAATGTCAGCCCCTTTTATTTAGTTGTTTGCATGAAAATTAAATGTGATTGAATCAGACAGACTGGCTTTTGTTGAATGGAACATTGGAGAAGTCTTGATTATGTAATGTTATGTCACAGGGTAATTGTCTTCCCTGCTAATCCTTTGACAAGAAATCTTAAACTCTCAATTGTAACGGTATAAATCTAACATCAGTTATATACATTTTAACATATGAAGTACTGTCAGCTTACTTTTATTTTGGTCTTTAATGAAAAACATGTAAGACAGACTGGCAATAAGACCGCTATGTATATATAGAGGGTTATCAAAGAAAATTACTTGGGATGCAAACCCAATTTCTGCAAATTTCAGTGTGCAATTTTACATTTCAAGACATTATTGGATAAATCTGTCTTTTAATTCATTTTAAAACTCACTCCAATTGTATTTTTAGCATTTTAAAGAAATATTGTTTAGGGGTAAAAGTGTCATCATTGGAAGGGGTCCAGTTTTTTTGTGAATGGGCCTGGAGACACTATGTCTGTGCTTCATTGTACCCCCCCCTCCAGCCATTCATGTTATGTAACATTGTGTCACTAATCCTCTCCAGTGACCAAAGCCAGGAACAAAGGAGCACAAAAGCAGTGCACAGCACCCTCAACTTTTTAACAAATTTTCTTTTTTCTTAGAAATATGTCCAAACTGCATTGACACCAACTTTGTAGTCTTATATTGAACAAATAAAGAAATTTCCCATTTGAATAAAAGATTTAGGCCAACTAGAAGCTGAGATATGACTTTTTGTAGCCCATACAGGCTGTACACAGAGTTGGGACATGTTTTCTCTTGTTTTGTTTTTCTTTACAGCTATTGTTATTCTCCAAAGTTTGACCAGCATTTAACCTTTGTATTAACTAGCAACTTGCTTAGTCTTAAAAGATATATATATATACTGGCATAAACCTTGTTTTAGTGTTACTATTTACAATGGTTTTGGTTGGAGACATCTTATCTATAATTTATGTTTTTAGACCCATATTCCATATTTGTAATTTATGATAAGAATAGCTAAGACTAGATAGACTAGATAGATGGATGGATGGATAGATAGATAGATAGATAGATAGATAGATAGATAGATAGATAGAAAGATAGAAAGATAGAAAGATAGAGATAGATAGATGGATAGATAGATAGAAAGATAGATAGATAGATAGATAGACACATGTAGATAGATAGATATATATATACACGTAGATAGATAGATTGATAGATGCATACATAGATGGATAGATTATTAGAGCAATTTTTAATCCCGTACAATTTCTAAAGCTTTACAATGATTCAAGATTCCTATACATGGATATATCACAAAATCCAATCATCAACAGGAATTATTCTTTTTTCTCAAATTATTCTTTTTACAAAAAGCACAAAATCAGCCATAGGCCTACTTGCCCGAATCACATGATCCAGATTTCATTTTGACTAGTAGATATATCATTTCAAGTTTAATCTCTTGGTAACCATTGATTTTCAGTGATGTTTCATTGGACCCCCCCCCCTCATCACAGTGGCACACTTCTGAGGTGTGTGAAGTATGCCACCCTCCATTCTTTTGTCAGGTTACATAATGGCATTGCATAAGGTGATTAAAATATTGGGGTACAGCAGACAATAGCCAATTGATATGGGTGTTAAGCAGCTGAGGAGGGGGACTAAGGAAGGCCTCTAACCCCTTTAAGGGGAATGTCTGCAAGGATAATGTAATTTAACTGAAATAGTTACAACATCCAACAATTTACATGGCTACATTCTAAAATGGATCCAGGATCAAGATGATGTAGAACTGAAGTCAATGACACTGTTTGATTAGATATAAGATTTACAGACAGAAATTTATTGAACTGATAGATAATTTTTGTTCAAACAATAGCTACCCTTATTGCAATTCAGTTTTATGCAGTTTAAATGAAATTGTAATTTTATCTTTTCTGCAGGAATTATGACACATCTTAATAGAAAAACTGATAATTGGATTGATCAAACTACCAAAAGTCTATCTATCTATCTATCTATCTATCTATCTATCTATCTATCTATCTATCTATCTATCTATCTATCTATCTATCTATCTATCTATCTAAACAGTCCCCTACATGTCCTGATCGTTTTCTGACTGTCTTTATCTCAATTGTTGTCCATTTCTAGCTGTCTTTTTAATGGTCATTACCTGTCTATTGTGCACTGCATTGCTTTATTTTCCTGTCTGTCACCAAGTATATTACATTCAGACAAAAATAAGTTTGATAAAAAACCAACTTTCTAAAATGGTAGTGGAAGAGGGGATGAATTACTGTGGGTAATCTATGCCGGATAATATTGTTCTTAATATTGTCACCGAAACCAGTCATCTTCTTGACTTCATTTTTTTTTTTAATTTTATTTCTCAAATTGCTTGTTCACAAAAAGGCACAGATTTTGCCACAGGCCACCAATAGGCACAGTGGAATACTTGCCTGAATTTCATTATCCAGATTATACCAAATTATACCACTTCTACAGTACAATGTAATGTCTTGCTAATTGCTAACCATTGATTTTCAGTTCATTTGATCTTGTGCCACACTTTTTGACTCCTTGCCCAAATTTTAACTGTTTCCCCTCTTTTTCTGGGGGGGACCCATCCTGCAAGCTGATTGCATGTGGATTTTGAATTCCCGCCAATACAAAATGGCAGACGGGAAACATTTATATTATTTTGCTCACAGCTCTTGGCCATTCAATGAAAGTTTTTCAACGGGAATTTCATGTTCATGAGGATATTAGAGTACCCAGTGGGGTCCTGCCTCAATGTATCCCACTGTCTGGAGAATAGCCGCTGAGTAGCCGAGGTATGCTGCCGCGCAGCCTATGTTTTTACTTTTAATGATATGGAAATAAATATGCTTAAAAATGAACGATGTTTATTTTAAAGAAATTTTATAGTCAACAGACATTATTGATCTTTGTTACTGAAAACAGCATTAACCGTAAAAAAATTTAGGATTATAAACAATTCAACTGTTTATATCGCTGCTGCTTAAACCAAATTTGTGCGGTAACACTTGGCCAAGCAATGATTGAGCACTACACAAAATGAAATGTTTCTGCAACCATTTAAAGGCTCCTTTACAGCAAAACACTTTGTATATAGAACAAGCACTCTTAGAGCACAGCACCGGCCATGCCGCACATGCTTTATCAGTGGAATTGATATGATCAATACACATGTATGGTAGATGAGAAAATAAAAAAATCTTTTATTTTTCCATTACCTTGTGGACATGGGTGTATTTTCAATTTATACCAGAAATATATTGTTCATAAAAGTGTCTCTTTTATTTTTGCCTCAAATTTCAGGTACAAAATTATTTTAATATTCTATGCATAAATAATCACAGTCTTGATTTTTCTGGAAATGATGTTTATTTTTTAAGATATGTTAATACTTTTATATTTCCCAAAAAATATATTATTTTATGCATGGAGTTTAAACTGGAATTAAGTAAGTATGACTTAGTGAAGCTGATTGAAAATATTGGGTACAAGCTGACAGATGACTGGGAGGTGTGAACGTGAATTGCACTTTAGGTGTAAATGGTGAAGAGCAATTGAGCATTGAACAGCAATTGTTGATTGGAATGGAGCAAATAAAAAAGAAGAAGATATTAACACCCTGTACTGCATATCTTAACAAGAGCAGGTATACTGCTTCCATATCCCCCATGCCCTACACATCTACCTATACCCACCAGAATTCCAGTTATTTTAGTTATGCCAAATATTTCCACCAGGGGGACAATTGTGCATACATGTAAGGATGTGGAGACACCTGGGGGTAGAGTTTGCTTTTAAAAATAACATGGCTGCAGGCCAAAAGGACAGCAAAAAGTATTTGGAATGTGGAAATGGTTATTATATTTATTGATTTATGGTCAGATTTGACAAGTTTAGGGGGGTCTTTGAATTTTGGGAAAGGATGAGCATTGTGCATGGTGTGGTGTTTGAGATATTTGATGGATGCCATGACATGGAGACTAAAAGTAAAATCCCCCATAGCATAGCATGGGGGATAATTACCTGTAGCACACATCGCAGTGCAGTGAGAGGCCCAATACACAAGAAAATGGCGGCGCAAAATCAGTCCGACCTGCCCAGCGATAGCCATTAGAAGGGATGTTCATAAATCTAATATTATTGCATTTAACTAAAAAAGACACCATACGAAGAATCTACATTGTCATAATTGGGAAATCCATATAAAATAAATCCTTGGAATGGTCAGGTTGGGCCAGGAGGCTCGTGACTCACACAGGATGGATATCACTGCATTACCGGCCTATGCATAGGATGCATGGCCGGTAATAATTAGAGTGGACTGTGGCACTGTGAAAATGGCACTTTGTGTGTCATCATGCTGATGGTTTGTCCTTTACAGCAAAACACTTTGTATATAGAATTAGAGTGGACTGTGGCACTGTGAAAATGGCACTTTGTGTGTCATCATGCTGATGGTGTGTCATGATCAAACCAGGGCTGTTAACAAGTACTTGAGTACTTAAGTACTTCTCTACTTTTAAAAGTACAATTTCTTGAGTACTTGGAATGTATTGGGTACTGGAAGTACTGAACCCAAAAGTACTGTACTGGTACGCAGTACTTTGCAAAAAGTACTTGAAATTTTAAGTACTTTTTAAGTACATTTAAGTACTTTCAGTGAAAAAAAAGCCAACATGACAGCTGATACAAGCAATGTTGAGTGAAGTGGTAATATTTTCCAAGACAATTTGTGAATAAATGACACTTCATAAAATCATAAATTTCATGTAGTCTGTAATAACTGTTACTTTATAAAAAGAATACTTTTGAATAATGCAATTTATATAATAAATAAACAAATAATTTATTTTGCCTCTTAGAAGAGATATGTATGGAACACAGTTTCATTGGATAGTGCAGAAATATAGCAATTAGTCAATTGTAATTTATGCTATAGAGGAACTCTTAAACCTGTCAAAGCCAATTAGAAAGTTTATTGCAATTAGACAAGTTATTACAGAGTCACTATCAGAGCAGTCCAACTTTGTTGCTGAACTAGCATCTCAGTTCTGCTGTAAATATATGATCAACATTTATATATAATTTTATTTTCAATAAAAGGTAATATAACTTTGATTATCAAAAAATAATTTATACATAATGTATTAATTGTGTTTCACCTACTCAATTTGCTTGGTTAACCTTTCAAGAATAAATGTGGTTATGATAATTATTTGAGAAATAACTTTTTCATGATGCATCATTTTGAAAGTATGCTGTATACATGCATAAATTAAGTAATTATTCAATCAATTTCAATGCCATAATTTGGAGGGGTTTTCCATGTTCATTGAGCCATGTAGGCGTGAATGCATTGGCCTATTGTCTTCAGCAAAGAAATTAAGTCACTGCATGTACCTGAACTTGTACACAGGTGTAAGAATCACCCTCTTGAGAATTGGACAGGGAACTTACACAATAGAATATCAATTTTCATCCATTACTTGCTTAAACATCATCTGTGTCAATTAAATCTTTTTTTTTCAAAACTAATTGGATCAAATAATTTGTTTTAATATTCATGAAAAACAAGACAATTGCAGTCAAATAAATTAATATTTACAAAAAAATAAAAACAAAATTTGACAACAACTATTTTGTACAAAGACACCCATAACCTATTATTAATTTGCTGGGTGGCCCCCCTCCCCTTAAATAAGCCACAGGATAGGCTCATTCACAGTCAGTTAGTCCGGGGAGGTCACTCTCTGTTGGATACACTACTTGAGCTGATAGATAGACAGAGAGATAGACAGGAAGCAGGAACTTCATTAATAATAATATTGTAAAGAATGGGCTTATTGGATCTGCCCAGACTGTGATATTTTGAATGCTTGTCAAATTAAGGAACTAGTTAGAATAAGATATTCATATTTTAATCACTGGTTTTTAACTGAACTGACCATATGGTCAAGGCCCAGATTAACAGCTTCGCTTCACAGCTTTGATGTTTCTTTTGTATTTGACCACTTCTGACTCAGTGTTGTTTCAGTCGCAGAACAGTGACAAACACAAAATCACTTACAATAGGATGATGGGCTTTGATTGGAATTGACCTGAACTTTTCTTAAAATTGGTGAAAGGTGCATGATACATCAGGGGTGAAAAAAAAATTACGGGGGGGGGGGGGGGGGGGGGGAGGGGGTTTTTGACTTTTTCTCAAAAGGAAATTATATTTTTTAGCAGCAGCAATTATTTATTTCAAGCACCAGTGGCGGATCCAGACACAATAGTCTGGGAGGGGGGCCTGGACATGTTTCTGAATTCGCGGGCCCTACTTATTGCAATTTTTCTTCAAAATGCTATTTTTAATCTTGGTGGTCTGGGGGGGCCAGGGCCCACTAGGCCCCCTCCCCCTGTATCCGCCACTGAGCACACCATATCCCAATATATGTTTGTTTCTATATGAAACAATACATAGTTAAGAAATACCTCAACCAGAAACATGTATTTAAATTTTTCAAGATATTTTAAGACTGCCCGGAATTTCATGTCTTGGATGTGTTAGAAACAATTGAGAGACCTCATTGTAGATACACATTCACCTCGCCTCAAATTCCCTAGCCTAAATTACTTTCCCTTACTTAGCCCCCAATTTAATCTAGCCTAAAATCCCCTCACCTAGCCTCAACAACCCTTGACTACCCTCAACTGCCCTCAGCTCCCCTCAACTACTATCAGCTTCCCTCACTGAACTCAACTGCCCTCAACTACCCTCGCCTCCATCAACTACCTTAAGCTTCCCTCATCTAAGATGAGCTCCCATTAATGCGCCCAGCTTCCCTAAACTAAGCTTGGCTTCCTTCAACACCCTTAACTCAACTACCCTCAGCTTTACACTCTGTTTACCTCAACTACCTTTGGTTATGTATATTCTGCCATGAAGCCTATTGGGATGAATTGGGTGGGATGGGTGACAGGGCTTGACATCATGTACAACTTGATTTTATTGAAAGAGCATGTCCAACATGGTGCAATAAACTGTAATAAGATGTGATGTGCCATACTTGGTACCCGATGAAACATCTATAGATCCAACATTGGTTGCTCAAAAGGGGAAGACCCGAGTCCAAGATGTTGGCACAAATCTTAGGAAATAGACAAAAATGTGATAAAAAAATTATTTCTTCATGGTAATGGTAGCTGTAATATTTATTTCAAGCACGCCAACTCCCCGAATATTCATTCCAAAATCATTAATCACATTTTTTTTAAATACCCGCATTAGATTTATTTCACCAAAACTGAACTATAATTTAATTATCTAAAAAGAATCCAAGCCCCCCTTCATATTACACGGTTGCCCACTAATTTTGAACCTTCATTTCTTTAAATATTAACTCGCTCTAATTCCTCAGTTTAGCAATCAGTAAAAATTTTGCTTGTTATTCACGCTGTCTCTCAGTTAAATATCTAAACCAATGTGGCATGCCTGTCTGTCAAACTACTGGTGGTCAAAAACAAAAGAGAGTTTGGAAACAGTGGTCAAATACAATGGAATTGCAATAACTGTGACACAACTCAAAAAGGTGTTTGGCCATATGGTCAATCGTGAATAAACCTCAGTATGGGTTCCAAGTGACACAGCTGAAACTGCGAATATACCAACTGTGAAATCATTATGCTGATACTGACATCACAAGAGCACTGTGGCAGTTGAAAAGAACATGGCACACTAATACGAAATCTGTAATAACAGCTTTTTTTCCCATTGCAGTAAGAATAATTGTTTGTTGCTTTCTGTGGAGAAAACATTTGAAGTTTCAAACGACAAACAGACAACTAAACATTCAAAGACTTGTTCAATTGCTTTGAATGCTCTCAAACTGTGAAGTATTTTGTCAACCGGGGGGGGGGGGGGTAATATTTTTGCTATTTTTATATTTTGCAGCCTGTATGAATTTCTGAATAAATCAATTAATCAGTCACTTCATGAAAAACGCGGTGGATGAGATGAAGGTAGGCTTTCACAAGACCACCATGAGAAACTGATGATAATGCGACCTAGGTAGGAGACTCCTACTAGGAGTGTAGGAGATTTTGAGGTCCCCTGGTGTTTAAAACGGCAAATTGGCAAAATTTAATCCCTTGAATGCTCCTCTCCAAAGAAAGTTCACAAGATGCACTCAAGTGATTCAACATCTTAATATTTGCAAAGAGAATTGAGCACAGGAGCGGATTAAAAATCTGGGCAGTGATGGTCTCAACATCAACAGTCCAAAACAGGAAATTAGGTCAAGTGGGCCCAGTACAGCTTCTTATCAATGATTTAGTTTTAAATTTAACAAAACATAACGTATTCATCTTCAAAAGTGTCTTAAAAATTCCATTTCTCCAGTTATATCTATTAGTATAAAGTAGCGCGGGGCATGCAGCCCCCTTAACTTCGAGGTGCGATTTGACCTACTTTTTGTGGTCGATTATTTAAATGCTTATGTTGTCATGAAGGGATCACTTGACTCTACTTATAACTAGTGAAACAAATGTCTACCAATTTTAATAAAGGAGTTACGGCCCTTTTTGTAAAAAAATTAAAATGGCCTTCTTACCCCACCCATCGGGCAAGAAGCCCCCCTATTATATTCCTATGGCAATTTTTTTTGCAAGCACATTCAGCTTAAAAGTTATTTCTTAGGGTTCTTCTATCTTTTTTGAGGCATTCTATTAACTTTTTCTGAATTTCAGAATTTTTCTGTTCATACTTTTATATTTTAATATTTTTTTCCCTGTTTCAATTTCGGACCAAATTTTTTATATTTTAATTAGCTATTCTATCAAGATTTAAGGTAAAGTACACATTATTAAATGGTTCCTGAAGCAGCTTCGACCCCCCAGTGAAGGGGGCCTCATGCCCCCTATCATGTGGGGCCTCTCGCCCCAAACCCACATATTTTAAGTTGACCTCTACATTTTGAACTAAAATGCAAAAAACATGATCCAAATCATATTTATGTGATGGTCATAAAGTGAAGCAATGCAGATATCCATTATACTTTTAAAAATTTCCAAAGCTATATCTGACAACCCCTTTCAAAGAATTAGTCAAAGTTACAAAAACCATGCACATTTTTTTGTCTCTTCAATTTTTACAATGGTTTGGTGCTGTTTGCCCTGAAAATTTGTGACGTCACCTAAACACCTCTAGCTTCAATCCTATCAATAAGTAAAAGCGCCAAAAATGTAAGTTTAGATATTACCCTGGGGCCTTCTCACCTAACCCGGGCTTCTTGCCCCGACCCACTCTACAGTGTATATCTATCTATTTATCTATCTATCTATCTATTTAGGCCTATGTATCTGTCTTTCAAATTTTTTGAAACAGTCACTTGACTGCAGTGGCGTCACAAGAAATGCAAGTTTTGGGGTGCTGAAGCCCAAAAGATCAGAAGCGTTGTCAGAGGCATCGATTATGAAATAAACATGAAAGTTATGGTAACACTATACGTCATGCAAAAACTTTTTAAGTGGTGCACGAATTTCATGGCTGTGCCATTTACACATTAGTTTAATCCTTTCACAAGTGTTTCCAATGTGAAAAATGAATGATTTAAATAATTATTTGTAGTTTTCTACAAAGAAATATTTGAACCAACAAACAGACAATAATTAAACATTCAGAGTTCGTAGTTTCAAACATATGTTCACTTGCTTTGGATGATCACACACTGTGATAAGAGTCATAAGACGTTTTCAAGCCAGAGAATTGCTACAGGAGATCAGCAGTCTAGTGAAAATGAGAACTGTATGCTGCTGCCACCTGGCACAAAAGTTAGTTTTGTATGCTACAGCATTGCTGTCCCAAGAAATAGTTCCAATTTCATTGCACATTCACAAAATTTCTATTCAACATTGATGGTTACCAGAGTCAGATGCGGCAATCACATTCTCTAAAGGAGTATAGACAAGGCAATCAGCATACTCAAAAACAGCCATTTTTCTTCCAGACAAAATTGTGTGAGTTCCTTATACTGAAAGGATGTGGACCGCTCGCAGGAGCTCACAGAATAGCACACTAGTCACACTGTTAAAAAATAATTGTCAATTTACAGACATTTCGGGAAATTTTTTTTCCAGAACACTCTAAGTTCACAGAAAACATATTTGTGTGCATACTGGAATTTCAGTAATCATACAGGTAGTTTTGACAGTAATGATTGAGACTTTTCAGTTAGCTCACAGAATTACCAGTTATATATCAATGACTTGTGAAAGGTGTCACAAATATAGAAACTGAGATTGTTAGTTTTATTTTTTTTGTCAGTTCATGGTAAGGAATATTAATCTGTTTATAGAATGGGTTTTATAAGCTCTACATATTATAACTAATTTTAGCACAAGCACTGTTGGATTTTAAACAAAATTACTGAGCCAATGAAAAAAATCAGCAAATAGACCTTGCAAGACCTTTAGAATCCATAAGATAGAAAATTATTTGTGTTCATTACTTAGATAGATAGATAGATAGATAGATAGATAGATAGATAGATAGATAGATAGATAGATAGATAGATAGATAGATAGATAGATAGATAGATAGATAGATAGATAGATAGATAGACAGATTGATAAAAAATGTTTTTTAATGTCGATATCTTTAATATTGAAAATTGTTATTTTTTGCTGAAAATATGACAAAAACACTAATATAAAAAACAAGTCGAATGAAGCAGAGAAGTAGCACTATATGATGCTGGAGGCACCTTTTAAAATTTAAATCCTCGTTCCATGGGGTCTTGGTGGAAACTGAGCTATTTTTGATGTCTTACTGAGCGAGAAAAAAACACACAGAGCAAAATTTTAAAAACGTGCTTTTAATGACACCTTATTTGTATTTCTGCTTTTAAAATCGATGTCCCGGCCTTTTTAGTGTTTTTATCCTACTTCAAGCTAAAAATAGCATTTTTCATTATTTAAAATAAAAATTTAACTTTTGATTGAGCATCATTCAAAGTCATTGCATTGCAGTCCAAAAGAGCTCAAAATGCATTAACCAACCACAGATGGATGGATAGATAGGAAGATGGAAAGATAGGAAGATAGAAAGATGGAAAGATAGGTAGATAGAAAGATAGAAAGATAGAAATATAGAAAGAAAGAAAGAAAGATAGAAGGAAAGAACGATAGAAAAAAGAAAGAAAGAATGAAAGAAAGAAAGAAAGAAAGAAAGAAAGAAAGAAAGAAAGAAAGAAGGGTGGGTGGGTGGGAGGGAGGGATGGAGGGATGGAGGGATGGATGGATGGATGGATGGATGGATAGATAAATAGATAGAAAGGCAGATAGAAAGATAGATAGACAGATAGATAGATAGATATGGTAAATGCAGTTCTCTAAGCCCAGTTCTGGGCACTAAAAAAGGTTGATTAATGAGATAGAAAAGGGACAGTGAGAGCCTCAACACATTTACCCCATGCATCTGAGTGATCTTTTTCTTGCCAAGCACAGACACTGATACGAGGGGCCACCAATTTAACATCTCATCCAAACGACATCCAGCTGAGATTTTGCTCTTGACAGTTCACATAACCCCTCTGTCACCCAACTGCTGAATGAGCTCATTTATAATAAAGCTTCTAAATAAGGGAAATAAGAGTATCTTTTGGAAACAATATTTGTACAGACTTCCAGTGGAGCAAGAGACTGTAACCAATCAGTCTCAGTCAACTACCTTCGCTGTTTCTGATTAATTACTTGGTCATTATTCCACCAACTTTAAGTTCTGATGGATTAGTTTTTGTTACATATCAAGCAAAAATTCATGACAGAACCCCAAACATGTGGTGTCTACCCAGCATAAGTAGTAGGTATAGTTATTGCCAAAAGTACCATAAAATTCATTTATTCACTGAAGCCAAATGTTTTTAGCAGACGTTAATACTGAGGAAGAGCCCAAATCATTGATATGGAGAAAAAAATAAAAGAGGGATATCATTGTCTGGAATAACTTGACATCAATCACTAATTTTGCAAACACATGGCTTCAAAATATATTCTGCTGCAAGCTCATTTGCCATTTGAAATCGTCTTTCAGCAGGATTAACATGTTTACATCTTTATAACTATACCTCAAAATGCAGAATCATACATTGATCATGTCACACAAAACTATTGTATCAGACTTTATTTCAAGAGACGTCTTGTAAGATACTATGAATTCTGGTTATTAACACAATTTCTTAAAAAACTGCACATATTCACTCTCAATAATCATGCGATGTACAAATCATCAATTGGATGACATTAGGACTTAAAACAAAATTATCATAACATCTGTAAGTTTCTTTTGTGTTGTTGTTATTTCTGGTCCGGGGAGCAAAGTAAGTATCACACGTAGTTGCCAATCGCTGGATCCTGGGTTCAATTTCCATACTGGGCAGGTCACCTGGATCTATGTTGACCTTTTGCCTTATTCCTACATCCTCTTCCAAGTGCATAAATACAGAGAAGAGGCCTTGATCATCCATTTCCATGGCATTTCTAATGAATCTCTGAAAAGATAAATTATTGTAATGTATAACACGTATTCTACAGAACTACAGTTGTCTTACAAATGAGTTACATGTTAATTCTTTGTTCTCTCATCAACCAACCCTATAATTGAAATAGGCCTGCTTTGACTGTGATCGAAATCATAATTATGAAATAATAGTTATGGTATTTAAGTGATTAAACAATCCTCTAAGACAATAAATTTATATTGAAAGATATCAGTCAATATGCAATAGTATTCAAATTTGTACATGAGCAAATTTATGGATAAATACCAAATTTTCGATAACTCATAGAAGAGAAAAAAAACAGTTAAGTTGGAAAACAATTATAGTTTTGATGCCAAGTTTTCTTGTTGGACAAGGAGGCAGGGAACTAAGTTACAACAGCATTATAGCTCAAACATGAATTGTTTCTTATGTCTTTATTTGAGTTTCCTCCAATTGGGGAGGTTAGGGCAAGTTGTCCCAATTTTTTTTTAGCATTTTCCCCATGCATAATTTAGGCAGGTTTCAACGACAAGGGACATGATCATAGTTATTCATAAATAAAAAGTAGTGATTGTGGCACAACTTGTCCTTAGGTGGGTAAAAATGTGCCAAATGATTGACAAGGTGTCATTCCTCCAAACTTATAATACTGATATATTACTTGTAACTCATCAAAAATTGATGCTGTACACTGTATACCCATTACCCAAACAAAGCAAAATGTGGCAAACACTGGAATTATAAGTTTCTTTGGAAAGTCTAATTGAATATTATTTTTAATCTCAGTTATATCGCATCATGCCTAAGGCAAGTTATATCCAATAGTGACAATATATGAGAAATAAAATAAGTTGCCAAAAATCATAGATTAAATCTGACAACCCAAAATGTCAGATAGGCCCACTACGTTCCATCAGCAATAAGCTGGAGAGACATCACCTAATTGCAAATAATATTGTGCAAATGAGAAACATTATTGTCCATCCTCAGACATCAAATTTTCTACAATAAAGTTAATTTTTGAAAGAAGCTTATTGCAGTATTATATTAACCAGGTTAAGCCATGTAACATATAATGGGTAGAGTGTTATTGCCTTCTTTAGTTGTTTTGTTTTTTATTTCTAACCAACATTGGGTGGAACAACTTACCCCGGTCTCCCCTTTATTGATTGGTTACATACACATCTTTCACATCATATTTCAAAGCTCATTTAAGCATCTGCACCCACAAATTTACACTTACATTATCACAAGGTAAATCTAACAAATTGCATTTACCTTACACACACCTCTCTCTAAAATAGAAAATGTATATCTTACCTTTCTCTGTTCTCGGGTGTTTGGATTGAGAAATACAAATGAGTTCATAGCTTATTTCATTATCCTTTTGTGTTTCTATTCAGAGGTGAGATTTAAAACTATGACAGAGATTAACAAATTGTGATACAACAACACCTCAGTAACAATGAAAGAGGCATTTCACAGATATCTGCACATACACTGTGAGAAGCCAGTACTTGTACAGATAATTATGTAAGTAAACTGATTACAGAAATGTGTGCCAACAGAGCAGGAACTGTAAGCTTTTCTGAACTGGCAGTTACCTAACAGATTTTTCTGTAGCCTTACAGAATTTTCTTTACCTCTACGCAAAATTTTTAACAGTGCACTAGGTGGCTTCACATGTAGACCAGCAGCCCAGGGGCTCTAGCCTAGTCGAACGAGGTACCACTAACGGAGCATTTGCAGGGGGGGATCCAGAAAATTCCGGTGGGGGGGTCTATTGCGCTATCGCGTCGCGGAACGCATATTTCGCGACATAACGCGACTGCGCACTGATAAAATTAACATGTAAAAATATATAAATTTTGGTGTGGTGGGGGGATGCATCCCCCCTATCCCCCCCCCCCCCTGCGTCAGTCCCTGAGCACATGGGTATAAAGGGAATAATAAGGCGCACCAGAAAACCCATTTCTGGCGCGGCGTATCGGTCGCGTTTACCCCTGGCGGCCATTTTCCAAGATGGCCGCCATAAAAATAAGTGCATGCAGTTTTTGGTCTAGATCATTAATGGCTTATCCGATTTTGATAATTTTTGGGTCAAAATATATTTATTTCAATATTCCCAATTCAATGATGTCATAATAATTTCAAAATTGTAAGCGATTCATGCTGTTTTTAAGAATCAAATACAAAAAAAGTGAAAAATTTGGAAAAAAATCAAGATTCTCTGGCAAAATAAGGCATCATAGTCAATGAATGGTTGGTTTTAGGGTAAAAATAACATCATAAAAAACTTCCTGACATACAGAAATACCAGAAACCATGTCTTATTTGTTGTTATAATAATAATTTATTGACCACATAAAAAACAATTCACAATTACATAATTTGACAAGAATTAATATGACGTGGTTGGTGACACCAGATAGGTGTATTTGCCATTACCAGTTAATGAAACAAAGTGTTGTGAGACATTTAGTGATGAAGATATTCCCATTTATATGACTGGTCACGTCAAGTGAGAATTGTGACGTCACAACATCACTTATCAGCATTTACGAATAAATGTGTGTAATTTGGCATAACTCTCCAACAGCTTATCAGATTTTTATCATTTTTGTGTCAAATTATATATTTTTCAATGTGCCCAATCCAGTGGTGATGCCAAAAAGAACAAATTTTGAGTATTTTATATTGTTTCTTACGATCATTTGTCAAAAATGTGAAAAATTTGGGATTTCTAGGCAAAGCAAGGCTTATAACTTGCATTATTGACTTTGACACACAGGCAGACAGAAAAATTATTTTATTTCATCATCATCATTTGAATAACATTGTATTATTATAAAAAGGTATAGAGTATGATAACGACATGAGATGAGTTGTAAATATAGATGATGAGGAGACCCATCAAAGACCAAAAAATATTGTTGCTGCTGGTTGGCCACTTGATGATTGTAATGTTAAATATGCCGCCTTTCATCAATTTCACATGTTCCAAAATATCAGCAAGTATGTCTGATTTGTTGCTTTGTCACTTTCGGAGATGAAGATATTTGCATTTTTGTGAGCAACCAGTTCAAGTAAAATTGTGATGTTGTGACATGATATTTCCGCAGTTTTGCATACATTTGTCTTATCAGGTGTGAATCATTAAAACATATCAGATTTTTATAATTTTCAATTTAAATATGTATATTTATGCATGCCATATTTAATAGTTTTAGGACAATTTGTCAATTTTAAGTAGTTTATGCTGTATCTTTTTCCATGGTAAAATCCAACAAGAATCTATGGGTCGCTAAATGGATTTGGCGTGTTGTCTTAGTTCAAATCCTCTGAATCCAGCAGATAATTTGTCCAGCACTGCTATAAGTATAACTATTCAGATAGATATGGTTCTGAAGACATTGATAAATAGATAGATAGATAGATCTAAATAGATAGATATAGATAGATAGATATCAGATAGACAAAATATGGTAGGCACATGTGCAGCCATTTAAAAGGAGTGGGTATTTAGATTGATCAATGAGATGGCAGATAGAGCAAATGTCCTCTAGGCCTACACGTTACACGTTTACTCCATTTGAAAAAGATTGAAAGGGCCAATGATTTAACATCTCATCTGAATGACATTCACCTGGGACTTTGATCTTGAGAGTACATTGAAAATATTCTAAATTGTCTGCCCAAGATTCGAACCCAGGCAAAGAATACCCTCAGGACTGAAAACACTTGGCCACCCAGCTGTCATATAATATATCCTAAGACCTGCTTAGTTCCATACACCATGTCAATAAAGATCTTACTTTCTCATTGGGGCAGCTAGGTGGCAGAGCGGTAATGATTCCTACTTTCTCCGTTGAAGGTTTTAACTCGCATCGAAACCTCATGTGGGGAACCGGAAAAATTCAGCGGACTTTCATGAGCAAAACCCCAGCTGGATGTTGTTCGCATTAGAGTTTCCAAGTTAACTGTTCAGTTGACTCAAATGTCATTTAAATGCTATTTCAAACAGTTATTTGTTACAGTTAACTGGCTGGAAACTCTAGTTCGCATCTGACATTAAATTGGCAATCGCTTGTTTCAGTTTCTGTAGGGCAATTAAAGGATCTCTCACATAGGGTAGATGTGAAGCATGTGAGGACTTTTGCTGTCTCCCATCTCATCAATCAACCCTTGTGAGAGCCCGGAGCTGCACTTAGAGGGCTGTACCTACAATATCTCTCCATCAATCTATCTATCACTAATTATGCTGGTCTATAAACCTGTAAATTAGTGTACCACTGCCAGCTAACTTGAAGAGTGCCAAAATTACCAACTCAGTTTATCAATCTAGACTTTGCAAAGAGTTCAAATCCCATGTCTGATTGGCATGGATATTTTGGACCGATGGATGGACCATTTGAGCTTTAAGTCCTGTATTTATGTGGGGTAATTACAGGGGAGGACAGAGCAATTAAGCGCAAAGAATGATTGAAATTCCTTTCCATCACAATTTCAGGGCCCAGTGATTGGCAAACCAGTGCATTACCAACTGAGCTGACCCTCACCCCTCCTGGACATGTTGGACCATGTCACAAATTATGACACAAGTACCAAATTGCATCCTATTGCTCTCGCTTACCAAACCCTTTTGATAAATCTGTAATCTATCTATCTAACTATTGCAATCAGTGTAAGCTACCTATTTAATCTTTATAATCTATCCATCTAATTCATGCAAGCCACTCCAGCACAGCCTTTGCTAAATACAGCAAACCACTCCCGAGACTGAACCGATCAGCACAACTTCATGTGATTAATTCATGTTTAACTTCCAGACTTTTAGGAAAATGGCCCAAAAAGTTATCACTTCTGGATAGATCCAGATCTGCATGGATATCATGCTGATTGATATAAAGATTGAGTGTGATAACTCAAAATTAAGGTCAGAATTGGCTGTGAAGATGTGAATCGAACTAGAGTCTCTAGACATTGTTGAATCTGAAAGCATTGTGATAGATTCTCCGGTCCATCCATTCTATCTGTCCAGGGCTAGAAAAAATATGAATTTCAGGGCAATTTGTTGAAATACGATAACATTGCCCATGAATTCTCGCGAATCAAGCCTCCATTTTTCAAAGTCAGAAATTCGGACCTTTTTTCAAAAATTTAAAGTGAGATTTAGAGATTTCCAGGCAATGACATGCCCGAATTCCCTACTTTTCCACCATGCTATATGTCTAGCAGTGTTTATCTATCCATTTATCTAGCTAGCAATCTGTCAATAATTCTTCTACCCATCAATACATCCTACACTATATTTAACTGAAATACTTGGAAATTTTTATAACTATTGAAATCTCATCTCCTGTGACCTAGTTTTATGATAACATAAATTCCAAGGTCAGTAAACTGAGCAATAAACATCCAAATGTCACCATGACATAGTTCCAGGTCAGCTCATTTCATACACAGAACACAACACACATGATTTACAAAATGGTGGACAGCTGATTGGCATACACAAACACAATTCACATAATTTTTTGACGCTGCATCCAATCAAGATTCAAAGCAAAGGAAGTCTTGTCCAAATTACAACATGCCTGCGATTCATAACTATGCCAGATACAGGCCCTATAATCAAGTTATACTTATTTCTTGACTCCAAACATCTCCGAACAAAATGGCCAAGTCAGGGCCCAAAAGACATTCTGAAAATGATCAAATTTCAAATTTCCCACCATAACTTCCATTCTCTCATTGTGACTGCATAAATGGAGATGGGTACTCACCTCCACTAAAAATGTGAAACTACGAAAAAAAAAAAACCCGGCCTGCCCCAGCCCGCCCCGTGTGATAAATCTCTGACCCACAGCAGCCCACACTCGCAGATACCAGGCCATCTTTTTCAAATCTTACTCTGTCAGTCTATCTGGGCACTATCAAATCAAATTATATTTTAAAAGTTTACCAATCCAACTATTCTGTTCCTTCCGATCTACGGGTACTCTAACTATTGATTGTGAAACGATGCTCTCATGAAAATCCCCATCTATCTGTTATCAGATTATCTTGGCTATCTCGGCCCTTTCAATCAATAAATCATTCAATAAATCAATCTGGGCATATCTATCTATCCTTCTAAATTTATCACAATCCTATATTTTCTATTGTGTTCTATTTCGTGCCCTTCAAGCTGCGGGCAACTTACTAGTATGTATTGAATATAGTCCAGGCTAATACTCTCTACAGTTGTCAACAAAATAATTCAACCCCTTGATGTTTTTCCATTGAATTCAATAGCTGACAAATGCAAAATGAGTGTGGTGACATCAGCATATATATCAAATCATGAAAAGGATAACATCAATTTGTATCAGACACCATACTGCCAAACTGTTAGAAGAGCACCAGAAGCTGGTAGGTGGTTTGTATTTCGCATAGGGGTCAACAATGTCAAAAATGATTCAACCCCGTTGCCGCCATTGGATTAGCATTGGAGCACAGGGTTAAATAGTTGTTCAAACATTTTGACCCATTTGTGAAATGGAACCAGTCCTGCCAACTAGATTTAGTTATTCTCCACAGCTGATTTAGCATATGTTGTCTGGTATGTGATGCTATCATACTTTTTGTGATTTGAAACATTCTGATGTCATCACACTCATTTTACAAACCTGTTTACTATTGGGAAGAAATCCAAGGGGTTGAATAATTTTGCTGCCAAGTGTAAACTATCTGTGTTGGACCAATCTTGATAATTCGACGTGTTCCTTACAAGGAACATGTCAAATTATCAATAGCTTGGGACCATTCCCAGGTGTTGCAGGTGAACCATTCATTGATAAAGAAGAGATGGGGGGATTGTACGCAATCATTGCATGGTTGGTTGTAGGAATAGAATGGAATAGGTGAGATTTTTTTCATGGCTTAATTTTTCAGTCTGCAACCAATATGGCAATTAACAACAATGCCAATGATAATTATGTGCGATTTATGTGTTTTTTCACATTTTTGTATTTGACCATGAAAAAAGCATAAATTTAATACCTATTATTGACAAAACTGCATAATAGCAGAAAATGCACCATGCTAATATGCATATCAAAAACTTTGATAATATGTTTAAGATTTACATCCAATTAGACAAACGTATGCATCACTGCGGAAATATAACGTCACAACGCCACAATTTTACTTGACCTGGTCTCTCACATAAATGTAAATATTATCAAGACCAAAAATGACATAGCAACAAATAGGCATACCTGCTGATATTTTAGAACATTTGGAATTGATTAAAGGTGGCATTTTTACTCTAAAGTTAATAATACAAGTCATAAGATGCCTTGATTTGCCGGGAAATCCTCAATTTTTCCTAAATTTTTTAATTTTTTTTACAAATGATCATTAGAAAGAATATAAAATACTTGTGATTTCCTATTTTTGGCATCACCATTGGATTGGGCATATTGAAAAATATATAATTTGACACAAAAATGATAAAAATCTGATAAGCTGTTGGAGAGTTATGCTAAATCAGACACATAAGATGCACCACTGCTGAAACGTGACGTCGTCACATCACAATTCTCACTTGACGTGACCAGTCATGTAAATGGGAATATCTTCAACACTAAATGTCACACAGCAACAAATAAGACATGGTTTCTGGTATTTCTGTATGTCAGGAAGTTTTTTATGATGTCATTTTTACCCTAAAACCAACCATTCATTGACTATGATGCCTTATTTGCCAGAGAATCTTGATTTTTTTTCAAATTTTTCATTTTTTTTGTATTTGATCCTCAAAAACAGCATGAATCGCTTACAATATTGAAATTTTTATGACATCATTGCATTGGGAATATTGAAATACATATATTTTGACCCAAAAATTATCAAAATCGGATAAGCCATTAAAGATCTAGACCAAAAACTGCATGCACTTATTTTTATGGCGGCCATCTTGGAAAATGGCCACCAGGGGTAAACGCGACCGATACGCCGCGCCAGAAATGGGTTTTCTGGTGCGCCTTATTATTCTCTTTATATCCATATGCTCCGTTAGTGGTACCATCGTTCGACTAGGCTACAGCCCCTGGGCTGCCGGTCTAATGTCACTATATGTTCTGTCAAGGCTTAAAAAAGCACTGGCAATGAAACAGTGGTCAAATTGTAGACAGGAAGATCAGTGTGAGTTTCTGTGGCTAGTTTTCTCACTGTCTACGTAGCTTTTTCAGGTTGTCAGATTGGTCCATTAGCAAATAAAACATCCATAATTCCACCAAATCCTTAAGTCGAACATTAGACAGAAATGAAAAATGTCAGACTGGTGAAAATGAGAACTGCATGCCGCTGCCACCTGGCACAAAAGTTGATTTTGTATGCTACAGCATTGCTGTCCCAAGAAATAGTTCCAATTTCATTGCACACTCACAAAATTTCTATTCAACATTGATGTACACCAGAGTCAGACTCGGCAATCACATTCTCTAAGGAAGTAGACAAGGCCATCAGCACACTCAGAAATAGCCCCGGTTTCTTCCAGACAAAATTGTGTGAGTACCTCAGACTGAAATGATGTGGACCGCTCGCAGGAGCTCACGGAATAGCACACTAGTCACTAGGTGGCACCACATGGCAGCATATGTTCTGATCTGCAAAGGCTGGAAAAAGAAGTGGCAATGTAACAGCGGTCCACTTGCAGACAGGAAAAATGTATAGTATCCGCCTTCATGAGCAGCTGAGCTTGGTTTGTAAATCAGATTAGCAGGAAAACAATCCCTGTCCCTCCAAGCACATCACTGAGCTTTGAAACTCGTTTTTATGCCATTTAAATTAGATTTATGCAGCGTTATTCAGTCTCTCAAACAATCACATGAACTATACATGCTACATTTTATACATGTACATCCTTTAGAAGCGGGGGGGGGGGGCAGGAGGGTTGGTTTAGTGGCAGTTTGCTGGTCTGCCAATCGCTGGCTTCAAGGTTCGAATCCAGCTCTTTCCGGGGCTCCCGGGCCTATGTTGGACGGCTTTTCAATCATTCTTCGCCTCCTTGCTGTGTCCCTCTGCTCTCCTAATGAGCATACCAAGTGCATAAATACAGGATGTTAAGCCCAAATCATCCATCCATCTATCCATTGGAAGAAACTCATACATCCTGAAATTGGAGTAATCTTTTTGATAAAACTTCACAAAAATCTAGTCTGACCATGTTATCAGGGCAGACTAACATTGGGTTACACTGAGAGGTGAGGATGGCTAGTTGGTAAACTACATGTAAAATAAAGATAATTTTATTCAATAATGATCTGATAACTGCTCAGTGCTCAGTGAGCCTCACCCAGCCTCAGGTCAAAAATAAAGAAAACAAAAACAAGCCCTGACATGCAAGCTTGCAACACGTGGGTTGTGTTTACCCAAGTCAATGCTTTAATCATTTTAATAATTGGTGAAAAGGGTGATTAACCCTGTTAAAAGGCTATTGATTTAGAGGGCTATAGAAGGGGAAAGTTTGTAACATTTGTTGCAAAAGTTAAACAAATCACAGCTTTGTAGTCATAAGTTAAATTTCACACCAATACTGATTTAATTTGGGAAATTATCAACAATTAATATTGAGACATTTTTATTGATCTGAGCCAAGTATTGGATTGGGTGTAACACAATATTGATTTGGAAAAAGGTGAACATTCTTAAGCATGCACCAGTTGATCAACTGCATTTGTGTGGTTTGATTTCATCCTTGTCAAATGTCTCCTTAAGAACTACAAACAAAACCCTCTCCATGGAACTAGGAAGGTAGGTGATTTTGTTATATAACTTTCCTTGCCCTCAGACTTCGTTTCCTCATTCTGTGCGTTGAGACACTGGCTGATTTATTGACTCTCAGCAGTATTGCTGAGTCTCGTGTGTTCTATAAAAATATTATCTATATCGCTTCAGTTTTACACTTGAAATACTGAGGGAGTGTAGAGGTTTCGTATATTTTGAGACGTGTCTTCATCCATAACTAAAATTGCAACAGGTACAAAAAAGTATTGACAGATACCCAAATCTCCTATCTTTCTGGTTGCAGTCCTGTGCCCTCCAAAGAGTGCTATAATTTCTTGTTGTTTGTCTTTTGCGACTGTCAATTTGATTTGAATTCTGGACGGTCTGGACCTTAAGCAAGCAGGAAAATCTATTGAATTTCTAAAGTGCTTGAAAACTATTTTTTTAGATAAACCAATGTATGATGTTTACAGATGATAGGGTAAAATGATGTAATAAGCTTTTTGATGTCACCTTTCCCCATAGAATACATGTCCTGTAAAAAAAATTCACATTTAGTCTGAACTGAATGCCTACAAATATGAAATCATCTAATCTTTGAGAGTATTCATCTAAATTTCATGAAAGGGAACACTTTTTTATGACTGAAAACAGTGACAATACTATAGGCATAAAGTCATCGGTTCAGGTAAAACTGTCTTTATGCAAATACAGAGGAAAAATCCAATGCAAAGCTTGAATGTTTGATTTTATGAGGGGATTTTAATGCATGTGCCCCAGCAAATTTTTCATGATTCTGCATTATTAAAAAGAACGCACACCAATTTAATGGAATGGAAACATCGTATGTATGCTGAACATGCAAAATAATGAGAAAAAACAGAAATGAGAAAAGAGCAAATATTATTACAACCATATGGATGGATGGATGGATGTTTGGGCCTTTACGTCCTGTATTTTGTGCACTTGGTAGGCTAATTAGGACAGGAGGAGGACACGGCAATGAGGCGAAGGATGATTGAAACAGCTATCCAACATAGGCCCAAGTGACACGGCAAGAGCTGGATTTGAACCCTAGACGCAGCAATTGGCAGTCCAGCACGCTACCACTAGACCAACCCTCCCCTCTATCACAACCATAAACTCTCTAATATAAGACAATTGAGGCCAATCACAAGCAGTCACTACGAGTCACTCACTCTAATTTTAGATTTCTCAATTTTTTTAACAGTCCACCAAGTGCAATACTAATTTTTCCCTTTGAAAAACTCGGAATGGTGCGACACTGCGGACGAGCCAAGAGGTCCCCTGACAAAAAATTTCCCATTTCAATCACTGGGTCTTTTTGTTTTTTCACTGGTTTCTTCTCTGGTACTCATTCCCAGGATCCTTTCTTCATGTCCATTTCGTTTTGATGAATTTTAGTTCCAGGAGCAGGGTTTTCATTTTGCACCCACATCCTCTCAAGCCAGAGGATTTAGAATCAACTCAGTCTGGTGAAAGTGAGAACTGCAGGCTGCTGCCACCTGACACAAAAGTTAGTTTTGTATGCTTCAGCATTGCAGCTCCAAAGAAATAGTTCCAATTTCATGGCACATTCACAAAGTTTCTATTCAACATTGATTTAAACCAGAGTAATCTTCTCAATCACATGCTCTAAGGAAGTAGACAAGGCCATCAGCATACTCAGAATCAGCCCCGGTTTCTTCCAGACAAAATTTAGTGAGTTCTCCACAATGGGTTTACGCGGACAGCTTGCTGAAGCTCACCGAATTTCACACTTGCCACTACATGACAACACATGACAGCACCTGCTCTGCCAAGGCAGGAAAAAGTAGAGGCAATGAAACAGCAGTCCGCTTGTGGACAGGAATCTGATATAGGCCACAGAGCAACTAATTTCGGTAAAAGCTTTAAGGCCATTTTATAGGGACATGTCAGGACATGCCAGGGACATAGGCCTATATTGGGAAATAGCCACTGGTGCAATTGATGGGACAATGTGGCCATGTGGAACTTTAGGTCTTTTATGTCTTGTCGTGATAGCAGTCTGGATATATGAATGCCATTGAATGACATTACTATAGTTCACCAGCATTTGCCTATTAACTAATGAATCATCTTACAAGTGGGACTCAACCCCGGGCTATTGACATGTATGGCCTCAGTTTCATCTGTGACGTAACAAGGTCAATATAAGGCCAAATTTCTTCATCTGAGCATGCAAGTCAGGTTAGGGTGCAGTGATCACATCATTATAGCTGTTTGCAGATTGGCCAAATGTTTCAAAATTAACTTTCAACTTGGTTGTGTAATATCACTGTCTTAAAAATGTTTTGTTTGTGTCAGTTATGGTTAATCAGTTGATTCTGTACAGTACTACTGATCATATCTTGTGGCATAGGTGACTACAAACAATTAAATGACTTAAGGTACTTCATCAACAATTAAATGACTTAAGGTACTTCATCAAAGAAGATTAGGAGACCAACAGAAGACTGCTAATGACGTGGCAAAGCCAGTCAGCAAATTGAAATAAGAAAATTAATTTTTCCGGAGGATCGCCATCCGCCAATCTGCAAAGAGCTCTAATTTTATAATCACGCTCTGGTTAAGCAAAAATTCACTATGTTTGGACTTGTATGCTGACAATTTCAAATGACGCTAGATACGGTATGAACCTGGATTTTCTACAAGCATAGGAATTAGGATAGAACTCATGAAATAAATTCCTTCCACCAATAAAGCTTGCTATATTTTTACTGTACGTATTATTTCATAAGGATACGTGAAAAGTGCTACATTCTGAGCAACTAGGGGGGGGGATATTCTTAAGAAGTTGTTGTTTTATTTAGGAATGAATTAATATTTGGGATTTTGCGCTTGAAATAAATAATTATGGCCACCGTTGCAGTGAAATAAATAATTTCCTGTCAAGGAAAACTCCAACCCCCTCCTGATTATTAAATGGTCGCCCCAAAATGTATTTTTAATTGAAAATTCAGATAAGTACAAATACTCTCAAGCAGCCCAATTTATGATATTGCACTCAGCACTGTGCAATAACTGTATATTAGTGTGACACAATACTCCTTGAAGCTATAACTCATATTACATTCATTAAAATTCGTTTTGATATTTGTCAAATTCTAGATAAAATTTTTGTCAAATTCTAGATTAGATTTTTTCAGGACATATCTGAGCTTCTCAATAAGGCTTTGTTTTTCGCACCACACCTTAAGTGTATTTGCCTATAAACTTCTTAATTTCCATGCAAATTATGGTTGTGTAAAATCTCCTTATTAAAAAAGGAAATAATACAATCAGTAATATTATATACTCAGTAGAATAATTGTGTAGATTAGGTCAATATGTTTTGTCGGAGAGCTAAAGGATCATGACTGGTAAAGAAAACAGAATAAAACAGTTGCTGATGCATGGTCATATGACTTGAAATAGGGAGGAATCTTATAATTTTGAGGAAGTTTCTCTTCATGGATGAGCTTTCGAGTGAGGCCTATCCCTGGGCCTATCCCATGTTTGACAGCTTACAATGTATACTGAACGTATTGATAAAATATTAAAATTACTGATCGACGTTATTCAAACCGGGATGATATAAGAATTAATTTCCTCTTCCAATATGACCACAGAAATCTTTGCCATTTTGTCACCAATTTACAGTTGATCTTGAAACTAACTACACCCTTCAATCCTTTGATGATTCGCCATTGAAGACAATTATGTTAAAGTTGTCTAGTGGTAATGGGTGTGACATCACTTACTTTGCAGAAATCATTGAAACAATGGTTGTATCATACCTGGCAGGTTTCATACTGTATGTACTAGCAGGATTGCAGAATTTTTGCAGAAGTTCACGATTCCTGCAGAATAATGAAATTCTTGCAGAACTGCGTTGATTCCTGCGTTAATTCCTGCAGAAGTGCAGTATTCTTGTAGAGCAGAAGGGCTAAATCCTGCGGACATACTGAATTCACGCAGAAGTGCTTCCACTCTTGTCTCTAGACTTCTTTCCTCTTCAGGAACCCAACTTCCAAATCCTGAAATAAGATTTCTGGAATCCAACTGCGACTCGGCATCTCTGCATAAGTGCATGGTTCCTACATTTGTTAGTTATTTGTTCTGCAGAAGTGTGAATTTCCTGCAGAAGCACATTACCCCAGCATCTATGTAAATGTGATAATGCAGAATTCCCTGCAGAATGCTTCAGATGCAGGAAGAAATTCGGGTTGAATCTTCAGTATTTGGAACATTGGAGTGGCATGTCTGATAGCAGAAAGACCAATTACAGCCTATCCATTAGTTATGCAAAAAGAGAGGACCAGTCCACTGTGTAAAATACACTTAGTGACTCATGAATCATGATAGCAAATGAAGTGTCATCTTTTCTATATTCGACATGCATGGGAAACATAGAGGCTGTTTGATTAGTGATAATCCAGAGAAGGCCATTTGATTTGTCACAACTGATTTTAGAGTGAACATCATAATAATTTCACTCGCCTGTTATCAAGAAGTGGGATTAGTCTCCTTAAGTCAAATTAACATTGAAAGTGTTGGTATGATCATGGACCTAATATGCAAATGTATCATGCAATAAACTTAGTCGATAAACCTCAGTTATGTCATCCTGTGATAAATGAAGAAATTTGGATGTCCCAATTTAATGGAAAATCAGTGACCCAAGTATTTTAGTGTGGGGATGACCCTTTGACTGCAGGGCTGACCCCTGACTCAACTTGAGCCTTGGAAACCAACGCCATTTCTCAATGTGGAATCATGACTTTAAAAACCTCAAAATAGCAAATGTATAATCTATTTTAAGGTATGCCAAAGCACCACTCTAATTGCTGGGTTTGTGGTTGGATCACTTAATGATAAATAGAACAGGGGTAGATATTCTGGAACTGCAAGTCATTCTGTGTAAATATTTGAAACTATGCAATCAAATCTAATTTTCCTGTGACATTTAGAGAATTTCCTTTTTAAAATATCATTATTAACGAAAATAAAAATAACTGTACAGCATTTCCCCCAAGACCCTTAGGCTAATTCAGATTGTATAATTATAATTAGATCTACCCTTCAAAAAGTTCTAATTATTCTGTGAAATTGTATGAGCTAGGTTATTCCTAGAACAGTTCGAAACTAAGAATCAAACAACTCCATAATAAGTGAATATTATCTAACGATCTTTAGGGACCGTTCAGAATTTATGACTGGGGGGGTTGGGAGTTTTGCTGGAACTTCCCGTCAAAAATTGATACCCCCCCCCCTTGAGTTTCATGCGGATTTTTAGTACCCCACCCTCAGGTTTCATGCATATTTTTAGTACCCCCCCCCTCGACATACAAAGCCTTACACACATATTTATACTGTTATACATGGCCACGCATACAGATTCGCGTCATTTCGCGGACTTTTGCACGTAAAAATGTCCAAATATAATGAATTTATGCGTGTTTTTTTAACATTTTTTCTTTGTTAAAATTTCCTACCCCCCCTTGGAAATGTCAAAAATTAATGCCCCCCTTGAAACACGTGTGAAAAGTTAGTACCCCCTCGGCCAAAACTCCCACCCCCCCCCGGTAATAAATTTTGAACGGTCCCTTGTGTGATGTTGAGCATTGATGTAGGCCTAATTATTGCCCATGTCCAATGAGCAGTTAGTTACCTTTTAGGGTGTTAGATAACAAATCACGACATTAATACTTCATCTTAAAAAGGGGTAACCTTAATATTGAATACAGTTTCTGGAACATGTGATGCAAACAAATACAAGTCATTTATTCGTGTCAAATCTAAAATACGAAATAATAAAAATCCAAGACTCGTGTGTATACAATTTCCTTATGTCAACTGGGTACACACTCTAAAAAATGACGGGACAAAATTGGTTTTTAGATTCAAAATGTTTTTTTGAAAAACCAAATTTCAATGCAAAACCAACATGGATTTTTTTTAAAAGCCATGTTGGTTTTGCATTGAAATTTGGTTTTTCCAAAAACCATTTTGAATCTAAAAAACCAATTTTGTCTGAAATTTATTAGAGTGCATGTTGTAAGAGCATATATGCACTTTCATGTTATTAGAATAAAGAGGGAGATGGCAGTGTGTAAGAGTGACGTAGAGGCATTGGGGTGCAGTTTGAAGTGTTCTGCTCCACTGAAGCATTAACTACCATCCTCAGTGAAGCATTAGGCCTCCATTGGTGCTACCCTGTTCCTTCGCCAAGTCTGTGTCCAACTTAAAGCAGAAATATACTACCATTGTAACAGCCATGTACTGATAAATTTGGACGTCTAAAAAAAGGATAAACTACACCATTAGGATAAGAGATTAAGGAGAGAAGAAAAAGTCAAAAGGATGTACCGTATCTAGTCTAACCAAACAGAAAGGTAAGGGATTTATTTTAGCAATTCTATTTGTAAATATATTATATGTAATAGTTATGGCTCACGCTCCATAAGCCATGACATAAAACTTGACTACGCCCTGAATAACTTTAATATAGTCTATAACTTTATCATAATGGTATTAACTTGACGGTAGATGTGTTTTAAAGTTATAGAAGTTTTAGATTTTTAATTATTCTTGATGAAAAGCAACCGAAAGCGAAGCCACCCTAAAGTAAACACAAGTCACTTGAGGAAAATGAAGGAGAAAAGTTGGCTGAACTTCTCTAAGTACACATAAGCTCAAATTAAATGAAGAAATTTATTAAAAATTGACATGGCAGGACGAGTTTATTTGTCACCCATGTATAGAACTGAATAAGCTTCGTCCATGCTGTGATTTCTTCATGTGTTTTGGTGTAATGAGTACCATGTTGCCTTTGGTCATTCATCCATAAGTCACCTTTTCATTCACTGTGGAGGTCAGGCAGCCATTCAAGTGTGACTGGCTGACCATCCAAACAAATGTGACCTCCTTCAGGAAATTAAACAAGTGGACTTCAGTGGAGGAACTGTCTAGAATAAAACATCGTGACAAAACACAAATATGTCTCAATCATAGAAATGGACCTACTATTAGTTAAAGACTAACCAAGAGTAAGGCCTTCATGCCCTTTAAGTTGAATAAAAAAATGTCCATGACTTAAAATAATGATTAGAATTAGATCATCTAAGCAATGGATACTTCATCAAAAATAGAATAAAACCTGGTGACAAAACACAAGTAGGTCCCAATCATAGAAATAGATCTATTGGTTAAAGACAAAGCAAGAGCAAGGGCCTTTTTGCCCTTTAAGTTGAATAAAAAATGTCAATGACTTAAAATAGTGATCAGAATTAGATCATCCAAGCAATGGATACTTCATCAAAAATAGAATAAAACATGATGAAAAAACACAAGTAGGTCCCAATGAGACCTATCATACAGAAGAAAAAGACCTAGTGGCAAAGCAACTTTGATAATATATAGGCCTATAGGAAATAAGTTGAATACATATTTTCATAACTTAAAAATAGTGATTAGATGAAGTTAAGGAAAATCCATAAGAATTTCCGTTTTTAAGATCAATGGATTGATGACTTGCAATCATTAAATTACTTAAGGTTATGCAATGCCAATAGCTTATGTCGGTGTCCTTATTTCCTTAAATGAAAAGAATAGAGTTGACTAGTGACTTTCCCGATTTAATCTTATCAAGTATCTGGCCATATTATGAATCTAATCATCTATCTGAATATTCATCAATCAATCAATCAATCAATCAATCAATCAATTATCTATCTATCTGTCTATCCAATCCATCTATCTATCTATCCGTCTATCTATCTATCTATCCAGCGAAACTGTATTCCGTGAATATCCCCATTTGCTTGCAAAATAACAATAAGCTTTTGTCAATTTATTTAATCCATGAATTATCTTGCAAGAGTTTTTATACAGAATGAGTATAATTAAAGTAAAAAATTGCATGGTCAGATGATAGTGCTATTATACATTAAATTTTCAAAATAAAAAGATTGCGATTTTGTTGTCGACAACTGTGATTCAATGTGTGAGAACTAAAAAAGTACTGGGTACTGAACTTAAGTACTTTCAAAAGTACTGGGTACTGGAATTAAGTACAGTGATTAAAAAAGTACTGGGTACTGTACTGGGTACTGGGAACATTTGAAAAGTACTGTACTGGACTTAAGTACTTTGAAAAGTACTGATTAACAGCCCTGAATTCTATCTATTTATCTATCTATCTATCTATCTATCTATCTATCTATCTATCTATCTATCTATCTATCTATATCTATCTATCTATCTATCTATCTATCTATCTATCTAGCTAGCTAGCTAGCTAGCTAGCTAGCTAGATATCTAGCTATATATCTGTCTATCTATCAGACTCAGACTCAGAATGTATTTCTTTGAGTCTAAAATTAAACATAGGCCTATATAAGGCCTACATAGAGGCAGGAGTCTTAAAGCACGGGGACCTGGTATAAAAGCAGGGTAGGTAGAATTCATGTCATTCTGTGTCCAACCTCCAAACTTTCAACATCTACCAATCCTCTTCACAAACAATGAAATACCATGAGATATTTTCCATCTATTTAAACAATTTCCGTATATTTCGTTTTATTGTATAATTTTGCACAATTAGTGCTATTTCTGGTGTTTAAAATTTCATATTTCTTAAGAAATTAAGGAAAATATGGTATTATTGCGGATTTTATCTTGTAACTTTGATTGACAGGCCATCTTTCAACATGATTGGTCAGAAATAAGATAACTTTTATGACCCCCAAAATATCAAAGGTCTATAGAGGTCTGAAGTTGAAGTATAGCATTGGAATAATTATGCAATTTCTACCCCTCTTCTAATTGGCTAATATCATTTTCAGGAAACCAATCAGCTCTCTAGATCAATTAAGATTTTATGACCCCCATCTCCTTATATGGAATAGCCACAAATTGGCAACCAGTCGTTTTTTGGAACCTCTGGACCCTCGTCCTTTAAACGCTAAATAGAAGCTGCCAACAAGGACCACCTGAATTATTGTCTACAAATAAATCATTATTTAAATCACATAGTCTATAGAAACATTAGAATACATCAAAAATATTATCTATCTATCTATCTATCTATCTATCTATCTATCTATCTATCTATCTATCTATCTATCTATCTATCTATCTATCTATTCATTTATTTATTTATCTAATCTCACGTTTAGTATTAATCACTGTTTACCATATTGAGAATAACCACAATTATACATGTTATGCAGCCAGTTCATGTCAATTACATTAAGTGTATGTTATAATTTTCCTCTTTTGATCATGGAGTCCATGTGTGCACCAATTATCCCAAGCCAAAGAGCCAAACATATTTCCTCAAGGCTTTCCTCAACTATTTTTTCCCAGGCTAATCAAACCTTCAGCAAAAACATTTTCTTTGGTGTAACGACACTGCAATGAATGTTTTCAAAGGTATAGTTAGTTCAGCATTTTAGAGTATAAATTTGTTCAATCAAAGAAAAAAAAGATGAAATTGGACTGTGCCAGGCAATTTAACCAAACAATGATCTTATTCAGTAGCTGAGATATTTGGAATAGGCCGAGGGAAAATATCAAATGATATGGTGGTAAGGATCCAGACGGGGTTGTTGATTTGTTAATTGTTCCTTTGAACGTAATCTTAAAGTCATTATAATTATGTATGTCTAATTGCTTGAACTATCAAGGTTGCCCTTTATAGAGTCGTCGTTTTATTTCCTTCGTGAAAATATACAGAAATATTGAACTTATTGCAGAAAACTGTCTGGAAGGCCTACAAAACATTTAGCAGTTATTGTCATAACTATAGCCAAGCTTTTGAAATCTTGTTATCAGTTTTAAATTTAAAAGAGAACTTTCTGAGGACACCATCAGTCAAATTTGGATGGGTGGTTGTTGCACTACAAAATCAAAATACGTTAAATACCCATTATATTACCAAGGTTCTTTTGACTTGACTAATATCACCCCCTGTTGATTTGATCTGTCTCACCATAGACTTAATTTTAAGAAATATATGCGACAATTGTTCTTCAAACATTCATCTGAGACTACTTATTTTAGAGAAAGTCACACTTTATGACATATGGCTCTTAAAATTAGACCACTGTACCATTTCCGTACTATTTTAATGCAGATATTAGATAGTAATATAGATACCTTATATAAAGCCATTTTAATGAGAAAACAACCAATTCATGAATTAGTTATGCATTGTACACACTGCTAGGGTGTGTGTCTACATGAATGAAACTGTTACTTCTTGACAAATAAAAAGTAAATTTGTCATACAACATGCATGAAATATTCAACATTAACTTAAGCAAACCGCACCTTAGCAACTTCACGCTTAGTAAATATGTCTTTCACTGCATTGCACTATTTTGCAAACTTCCTCAATAGACCGGGTATATTTCGTACAGGGCACTGACAAATACTTTGACCTGAATTAATCAGACCTATAATCACTAAAACAATATCCTATACTTGATCCATTCATAATTATAATGTAAAAAAAAACAGTTCATATTACAGTTAAGGTGTTTAATTTGAAGAAGACCTGATTGATTTAAAATTATGCTGAGCTGATTGAACAGTGCTCTCAAAGTAGCCCTCTTTAAGAACTTTTCCAAATGCTGAAGTCTCATTATAGGCCATTTACCACAGGTTTGAAAATCGACTTCTATTTGGCTATCCATGGGCTGCCATGTAATTTCAATGACTCCACAAGATAATGCATTGACAAAACCAACAGAAAACAGTTACATTTAAATCAGATACACTCTATACATTGTTTTAGAGCTCTTTACAGATTTGCGATCTACTCGAAAAATTGATTTTCTTCTTTTTCATTTGCAAATTGGCTTTGCCACGTCATTGAGAGTTATGTTGGTTTTCTCTTCTTCCTCTCTGGTGCAAGATGTGATTTGCACAAAATCAACTGAAAGAACGGTGAAACTGACAAGACAAATCATAAAAACATGTTTGAGCCAGCGAGTCGACAAATGACAACACCAAGTTGAATGTTCATTTTGAAATTGTTTGGATGCTTTTTTCACAATGATAAGCATAAAGACAGGCCATTTCCACATTTCTTCTGGCGCTTTTGTGGCTTGAGATACAGTCTGTCACTTTGATCTAGAAAAAAAATGTGAAAAATGCACTTTGTGAATCATGATAACCGATGAAGTGTCATCTTCTCTACTTTCAACATGGGAAACAGAGAGGCTGTTTGATTAGTCATGATCAAGAGTAAGCCATTTGACTTCTCATAACAAATTTTAGAGTGAAAATCAGATGCATAATCCTTTCGTTTGGCTGTCACCAACAAGTGGGATAAATCTCCTTCAATCAAATTAACATTGAAAGTATTGGGTTTGATTATGACAAATCATCAGCATGATGACACACGAAGTGCCATTTTCACAGTGCCACAGTCCACTTTAATTCTATTACAAAGTGTTTCACTGTGATGCTGTAATGTTAATGAGTTTTTCTTAAAAATGACAGTTATTGGTAAAATTTACAATTTATTGGATTGGGCCATCATGCGCACCAGCAGAAGTTGTTTAAGTAGGAAATTTCTCAGGAAAATTAACATGTACTACAGTCTGTCACTTTGATATAGAAAAAATGAGGACCAGTTCACTTTTGAAAAATGCACTTTGTGACTCATGATAGCCGATGAAGTGTCATCTTCTCTACTTTCAACATGAGGAACATAGAGGCTGTTTGATTAGTCATGATCAAGAGAAGGCCATTTGACTTGTCATTACTCATTTTAGAGTGAAAATTTAGAGTGAAAATTACATGCATTTATAATCTTTCGTTTTGCTGTCACCAACAAGCGGGATAAGTCTCCTAAAATCAAATTAACATTGAAAGTATTGGGTATGATCATGACAAATCATCAGCATGATGACACACTAAGTGCCATTTTCACAGTGCAACAGTCCACTCTTTTTCTATATCAAAGTGACGGACTGTAATGCTGTGAAGTTAATGAGTTTAATAAAAATGAGTCACTGGTAAAATTACAATTTATTGGATTGGACTGTCATGTGCACCAGCAGAAGTTGTTTAAGCAGCAAATTTCTCAGGAAATTAACATGTATTACATATACTTAAGATCAAGAAGCCAGAATAAAGTTTGCTTGTGGAACTCCGCATTGAAGGTTATAAATATAAAATCAGTCTTCTGTGTAATACTGCATATATATAATATATATATATTTGGTTAAATGGGAAAGGTACACAATAGAAGCCAATACAAACAGGGTATTATTATGTATTACCTAGTCCCTTCTAGTCCACCACATCAACACAAAGGGGTGACAGCTTGCCCTTAAAAGGCAAAATATCTCAGCAGAAAAGTGATCTTAACTCACTCAACATGCAACATTGCCGATAGAAGACTTCTCGACATAAAATTTCATTGCTCGTACAACAGTGTACACTTTGTTCCAAACTTATCAGGCATTGCTGAATATTTGAAATTGTTATATACTAGAATACCCGCTGGAAATAGATTTGTGACATATGAAGAGTTTGGTGTATGCGTTTTAATATTGAAATGGCATTTCCATGAAATTCACGCAGCACTTAAATGTTTTTGAAAACTTGTTGTGTTACGCTAACTGTAATTGTTATTTGATATTCAATGTATGAAATCAGTCATGTAACTGTTGAAGAGAATAATGAAGTGTCCCATGAAAATGATAAGTAGAGAGAATATTACTGAAGGAAATTGAATGTGTAAGGCACTTTTGAAGATGAATTTGTTATGTTTTGGTAAGTACGAAGGTAAATCATTGATAAGAAGCCGAACCACTTGACGTAATGCCCTACTGTGGACCGTTGATGTTGAGACCATGAGTGGACAGATTTGTAAGTCCTCTGTTGGGCTGAATTCGCTGTTGGAATATTAGTGGCTTCAGTTGTATGTTGAAAGGGGGGGATTTTCAATGTTAATTGGTGGGAGAGACTAATTACCGGCCATGCATCCTATGCATAGGACGGTAATGCAGTGATATCCATCCTGTGTGAGTCACGAGCCTCCTGGCCCAACCAGACCATTCCAAGGGTTTATTTTATATGTATTTCCCATTTATGACAATGTAGATTCTTCGTATGGTGTCTTTTTTTTAGTTAAATGCAATAATATTAGATTTATGAACATCAGTTCTAATGGCTAGCGCTGTGCAGGTCAGACTGATTTTGCGCTGCCATTTTCTTGTGTATTGGGCCTCTCACTGCAATGTGCAGCAGTGTGCTGCAGGCAACTGAGATATGCAGTACAGGGTGTTAATATCTTCTTCTTTTTTATTTGCTCCATTCCAATCAACAATTGCTGTTCAATGCTCAATTGCTCTTCACCATTTACACCTAAAGTGCAATTCACGTTAACACCTCCCAGTCATCTGTCAGCTTGTACCCAATATTTTCAATCAGCTTCATCTACTTATCTACTTATATAAACGTTTAAGCAGGGCAGCCCCTGCCTCATTCTTTCTGCACAATGCACACCAGCCTCCCAAGTCATTGAGCCACCTACCATACATTTCCCATCCTTTTTCTCACATGCCTTTCAAATGGGCAACCTTGGGGGATGATCATCATTCCCGATTCTCCTTCGATTAAAACGTCCATCCACGCTCATATATTCCTCACTCCAGCACACCCAACCATCTTCAACCATACTGCTTTCCTGTATTCCCGTTAGAGGTCCCCAGCTGCCTGTAACATCCCTTTTCCAGCAGGTGTCCCTCTCTACCCATTCCAGCACATTCATTAGGGCCTAATTACCATTGAAGAGTCAAATGGTCTTGAAATTTGCTTCAACTGCCTTACCATAATTGTCTTTCATCAATTAAACATCAATGCCCACACTACAGTATTACTGTTGCTTAATAACCCCTGAAAATGTTTTCTTAGTACTAAGACATACATATATCACACCCGGGATGTCACATAGGTGTTAATTTTCAAGATTTCTCTGTTCTAGGAAAATATAGGCCTATAGATTGTCCTGAATAAACATTTCAAAACCAAGAAAGTTTCATTTTAAAAGTTCACTTTCTTATATCCCAATGCAACACATCTTTCAAAACACATTACATTTCCTGATCATTCACTTGATATTATGTCCAGACACATACATTTATAGACAGCGTACAAACTGTACATACACATAGATAAATACTTTGATTGACATTGAACATAGACAGATGGATAGATTGATAGGCAGAACAGAACGATACATCTACTGATACATAGATAGATAGATAAGTCACAACTAGAAACATATATGGATGACAAATACATGATCCATATTTACAAGAACCACGAAATTACAGATTGTCAAATCCTTAAAATTCTTACGGGCCCTACCATTTGATACCCACAGGGGGGGGGGGGCACTTGCACTTCTTTTTTCAGATATTTAATAGAAATCTGACCCCTTACCCTCACTATTCTTCATTTTCCGTCCTCCATTTTTACTGGGTATTTTCTAGTTAAGTCATACTTACTTAATTCCAGTTTAAACTCCATGCATAAAATGATATATTTTTTGGGAAATATAAAAGTATTAACATATCTTAAAAAATAAACATCATTTCCAGAAAAATCAAGACTGTGATTATTTATGCATAGAATATTAAAATAATTTTGTACCTGAAATTTGAGGCAAAAATAAAAGAAACACTTTTATGAACAATATATTTCTGGTATAAATTGAAAATACACCCATGTCCACAAGGTAATGGAAAAATAAAAGATTTTTTTCTTTTCTCATCTACCATACATGTGTATTGATCATCTCAATTCCACTGATAAAGCATGCGCGGCATGGCCGGTGCTGTGCTCTAAGAGTGCTTGTTAGCTGTGTTTCTGGCCGTCTATACATGCTGTATATTCATCGATCTATCCATGTCTATCTATGTATCTATGTGTGTATCTATGTATGTATCTATCCATAGGCCTATATATATCCAGCAATTAGCCATCTATCTATGTATCTATGTATCTATCTACTTGAAATGTCACCTCTCTTGGGCTCAATTCGCTGCGCGAATATTATACGGTGGCTTCAGTTGCATGTTGTAAGGGGGTGGGATTTTCAATGTTAATTGGTGGGACAGAATAATGAGCTGTCTATCTGTGTAGCTATGTAGGTATCTATCTATAGGCCTACATGTATCCATCAATTATCTATCAATCTATCTATCAATCTATCTATCTATCTATCTATCTATCTATCTATCTATCTATCTATCTATCTATCTATCTATCTATCTATCTATGTGATTGTGAAATAATGAAGAATATATCGTGGCTCATGAAGTACATTGATAAAGTTTTGAATGAAATGCCACGTTGTAGAAGAAACAATGAATGAACTATTTGTAAACACTGAAAATTAATTTAAGGGTTGCAAAAATCGGCGACATGCTTGTTTAATTTTTGTGTATTGGGACATCCACTGTGCACTAACGAAAGGGGTACCCTCGCCATCAGGGTGGCCATTACAACTACTGATTCGTGATTTCAAAGTGAAATTGGAAAACATTTAGGAGTGAGATGTGCAAACTGTGAAGGTGGCTAAAAATGCCTTAAACTTTCATGACTGGTGTCAGTTCATTTATTCGACTCTTCGCAGGTGCTGTTGTGATTATGCAAATGATACAGGTTGAGGCTGTTCTGTTTATAGGAGTACCCCTCCGAAACAGCAAAGGGAACTGAGTGGAGCAGGGGGAGTGTGAGCAGAGCTGATGGAACAGGCCTATAATGCTGAAGGTTTTTTTTTACCGTGAAAAGGTGTCAAATGAAGGCAGATTTCAAAGCAATTAGAGTGTTTGAAGGATAACAGACCTTATTTCAAGGGAAAATGTCGTTTGCTGTACATATGCAAATTTTTGTGAGGATTCAGAGAGGAATGGGAGAGAAATAAGATAAACAACAAAGTTACAGAGATAGAGTATGATTAAATAGATTTAGTCTAGTTATATGTTTAAGTCTACAAGTTAAGAGTCCTGTCTTCTTACGTCTTTTGTCATCTTTTTTTTTCCAAAATTTAAGATTTGTTGTTTCTTGACCCAAACTCTCCTGCAGGTCCTGGGTTTTGATTTCAGGTAAAATAGGGCAAAGCTGAAAGAGAAATATATTACTGTCTGTCACTTTGATATCGAAAAAAATGAGGACCAGTTCACTGTGAAAAATGCACTTCGTGACTCCTGACAGCTGATAGCGGGGCAGGTATGTAAAAAAATAGTGCATTTATACATAGAAGCATGAAACTTGGCACACTCTTAAAAAACATCTATACAAACATATTTGGAAAGGGAGCCACTTAAGATTTAGCCTAGGTGGCAACTGGCAGCCATTTTCCAAAATGGCGGTCAATTCTTCAATTTTTTTGTTTTCTGTGTCGTTCCTACAAATAGAATACATGTAAATATTGTTTTTATTGCTTCTCTAGGTATTCAGTATATTACTATAACATTTTTTGGTAGCGTGGACTTTAATCAGGCTTGTTGGAATCCTTTTTGTTAGAAATATTGATTCAAACACTGGATTTCGCGGTTACGCATGGTTACGCCAATTCTTTATAAATCTCAAAATAAGTTACATATTTGAATTCCTTGCAAAAAGAGCTTTCAAATGAGTACCCGCATCAATGGGTTTCATAAACTTGGTACGAAAATGGAAAAAATGAAAATAAATTTATTTTTGAAGATTTTGATTTTTCTTTAATTTTGACAAAGAATTCACGGAAACTATTAATGCTACCATTCATTTGAAAGCTCTTCTTACAAGGAATTCAAATATGTAGACTGTTTAAAAATCAATTGAGATTCCATGAAACTATAGAAAACCGCGAAAATGATACATTTTCTTCAACAGTTCTAACGAAATGGACCCTGACTACTCTAAAATTCCTCAGTTCAATCCAGGAATCAATTGATAATGTTTTTTGGATCTTTAGAAGGAATAATGAGCACTGTTTTCATACTTTCAAACTATTGGCACTTCACAGAAAGCAAGAAAATGAGATAATTAGCCGCCATTTTGGAAAATGGCTGCCATGGGTCAACCAGGTCAAATCTGAAGTGGCTCCCTATCTAAATATTTTCTTTAAGACGTTTTTGAACTGTGTGCCAAGTTTCATGCTTCTATGTATAAATGCACTATTATTACCCTATTCATGACAAATCTGCCCTGCTATGATGAAGTATCATCTTCTTTTCATTCAACATTGGAAACATAGAGGCTGTTTGATTAGTCATGATCACGAGAAGGCCATTTGACTTGTCATAAGTGATTTTAGAGTGAAAATCAGATGCATAATCCTTTCGTTTGGCTGTCACCAGCAAGCGGGATAAGTCTCCTTAAGTCAAATTAACATTGAAAGGATTGGGTATGATCATGGAAAATCATTAGCATGATGACATACAAACTGCCATTTTTACTGTGCAACAGTCCACTCTTTTTCTATATCAAAGTGACAGACTATAAAGACAAATGAATCAATATATATAGAGACCTGTTGAAACAGTGTTGGTCAATCAAGTGCCATGCAAAGATCTGGATGATGACATTTGGATGACCAGAAGCCTGCGTGATGGCTCAACAACCTCTTGCATATACTTGAACAGTGAACATTCAATTCTCTTTTCTCATTAAATTATCTTTTGGATGCAAGCTTGTATATCGATCGGAGGAATTGTCGGTGGCATTGGGTCTCCTTACGGTCCTAAACTTTGATACGCAATAAAGAGTGGAATGTCGCACCATGAAAATGGCACTTTGTGTTAATCATTGTACTGATGAGTTGTATGATCATACCCAATACTTTCAATATTAATTTGAGTCACACACAGGATAATCTGGTGCATCACAATAGTCCTGGTCAGCTCTGCTTGCCGACCTAAATAATCCAAAATCCACATTTCCAGAATATCTATCAAGAGAGTCTCATTGGATGTAGAATAGATTAATGTAACTTTTGTTATTATTTATAGCAAAAATTAATGAAAAGCTGCATGCACAATTATTGTCAAAAGTTGCATTAAACTTTTAAATCTTGAAAAACTCTGCATACCACCATGCATTTCTGGCAGATGCCCCTCTTGAATGGCAGCACCCATGTGTGAATGACCTTATGGGTTGAACTGTATAACTTGTTATCAAATTTTCTGCAATTAAACAATTAGTTGTGATTTATTAGGCGTATGGTATCAACGTTACGGGGGGGGGGGCATTTAATATCCAGTTGTTTTTTTTTAAATAAAAAATTTTTTGCTCAGTTTTGATGAAATAAATAAATTGTTTTTGGGCAGACACGAAAAAATAATTTCTGCAAGGGGTATTATTTAACAAGGTATTGATTGATTTTGGAATGAATATTTGAAGACTAAAAATTATAAACTGGCGCGGCTACTATGAAATACATGATATCCCGCCGAATGGGTGCCCCCTTAGTGTTCAGAAATTGATAACCTCGGACTCAGAGATTCATGATTTCAAAAAGGCAAAATTGCACACTTGAGACAAATGTAATGTTGTTTTTTTTGTGTGCCCTGGAAACAACTTTTTCTCAATTTTATTTGCCTCCAAGAAATTTGGACTCACTCCATTGCAGCCTGCATACATAAACACAAAACATTTGAATTGGGTTAAGTGAAATACCCAATGTCTCAGTTTATTGTTGGAATGCAAAAAGTATAAGGGATGGACTCAGGAGTTGGAGCTATTCTAAAATAGACACATTTGGTTTTTGATTTCAAGTGACTGGATAGAATTAATATTCGAGTGACTGGATAATGGATATAGAATCAATAATGGTACAAGCAATTTTATATGTTTGGCTTTCATGGAAATGACAGATCTATTAGAGATAGATATGGTAAGTGCATCCCTCTAAGCTCAGTTCTTGGTATTCACAAGGGTTGGGAGAGCACTAGTCCCCAACATGTGTGCAAAATGTTACACATTTTGAGTGACATTTAGGCCTACCCATGTGAGGGATCTTTTACCTGCCAAGCCAAAAGTTAGTCACCAATATAAGGTCTCATCATCCGAAAGGACGTCCACCTGGGATTTTGAAGGTGCACCAAAATATTTCAGTGGATCAGCCTGAGGCCTTGACTATTGCCACTCAGTTTGGGCATTGTATTGATGGATGATTGGGGCTTTACGTCCTGTATTTTTCCACTTGGGGGGCTAATTTGGACAGGAGGAGGACACGGCAAAGAGGCAACGGATGATTGAAACAGCCGTCCAACACAGGCAACCCGGTAAGAGCTTGATTCGAACCCTGGACACAGCGATTGGCAGCACAGCACACTAACACTAGACCAACCCTCCGGGAGTCCCCCCTCTAAGTTTGGGCATTCTCTCCCAAGGTGAAAATTGTAATAGTTGAAACTCAATCTCTTTTGAAAACGTATATAAGATTTTTTATCATAACTTCTCGCTTGGATTATTTATATTACTCAAGTGGAACACTTTGCTGCGAAATAAATTATTTACGAGTCAAAATACACTGAAGGAGTGGTATACATAAAAGGGAAACATATTTTTGCACTATTGACATTTCAATTAAGTTGTCTGACGGAATAATATTTGAGAATAAGTCGAATAAGTCCAGTGGCGGATCCAGACAGGGTAGTATATAGGGGGCGGGCACCGTTTCAGCATTCGCGGGCTCGTGTTGTTCCGGCAGAATTTTATTTCCATCTTAGTAATCTAGCCCCCCCTGGATCCGCCACTGAAATCTGGATGGATGATAGTGGTATTCTTTTCATAATTATCTTTATTAGATTATAAGGTTGATGAAAATGTGTGGCAGATTCTTTACCATACTTTGTTAAAACTAAAATAGCTCAGTAGCTACTCAGCAGGGCTTTATTTTTACTCGCATGTAAAATCAATGCATATCGTCATGCAGACGCAGTAATTCCTTAGGAATGGGGAAGGTTATTACTTGATCCTTGCTTTATAATTAGGTTAAGAAAACAAGATAACTTAATTCGTTGGTTTACAACACTTGTACAAATAGATCTATGTATTTCTCGACTTGTGACTTCCTGTCCATTTATTTGAAATACGCTTCATTAAGTATAATCTCACTAAGAGAAATGTGGAGCTTTTAAATATTTGTTCTCCACATTTCAGCATTTCATAGGACTATTTAAAAAAAAAAAAAAATTTTATATTTACGCAGCGAAACAGCCAAAGGCCGTTTTTGCAAGCGAACTGAGCATAAGAAGCATCCAAAATCAGGGCAGTGGTGGTCTCAACACCAAGGGTCCATAGTTGTAGTAAGAAACTAGGTCAAATGGACCTGGGTTCTTATCAATGATTTAGTGTCGTATTTTTTATAAAATAAACACATCATATTTTGGAAAAATGTCTACAAATGTCAATATATCACAGTTATCAACAGCACGAGTGCAATATCAGTTTTTATGGCACCGAGGTGACTAATATTGCGCGAGGGCGCAGATTATGTAATAGTGAGCAATTTGTCTGCATGACAATCATGTTATTGATTTTTACTATTATGTAATATAAAAAATCTAATATAGACCTAAATTTGACAAACTTTCAGTGTTATCTGGCTATCTATCCGTCTATCTTTCTTTCCACCTATTTTATCAATCGCACTGTCTCTCCATTCGCCCATCTTTCTTATGTTTTAAGGGATAGAAAATAACTAAAAATAGAAGTTACAGCAAAATTTGAGTAAATAGTCCTATGAAAATAATAAGGGCTGCGCGAATTTCACGGGTTTGCCATTTACACATTAATAGCCATCATGGTCTCCTGATAAACTATTTAAAGCAACCACATGTTTTTAAATCATCATTTCTTATGTCATCAGATACGTATCAGTCTGAATTACAAAGTTAATTTCAGAGAAGTAATACCTATTATATATATATACAGCCCTGGGCTGAATTTTGCCAGCAAATTAGCAATTTGTTGTCTTGACTTTGCCATCTTTAAAAAAAATCACAATTCGGTATTATATTTTACTTTGGCTCTTAAACACAAATGTAAACATTTTAAATTACCATAAATTACCACAGTGTTAAACCAACGTTAAAAGTCATCAGATTGAATAAGCCAATTATAAAATTATTTTATTTCTTCATAATTTCATTTCTTCCTTTGAATCATTTAGAGCTCAGAGCTTCATTTTTAGGAAACATCTATACTTGAAAACTTCAGGCAAAAAGTACATTGCCTGGTTGGAACTGAAGTGACCCTTCAAAACAAACACGAAAACTCTGCTATTTCGTTTCTATGCCTGTAGAACTTTCAAGAAAGGATAAGAATTAAACTCAAACACTGCACTCATTGAGCAAATAGGGAAATCTATTCTCTATTTTGTCCAGTTTATAGAAAGGAATCCACCAATATGTTTAAACACTATATATATTCCTCCAAACAGAAATGTTGGAACCAATCCGACTTAATCAAATAAGTTGGAACTCAGATAATCTATACATAGACGGATTTTTTCTAGATTCTGGATAGATACACTGATACTCTGCTGACAGATAGACAGACAGATAGATAGATAGCTAGACAGATTGACAGCTAGACAGCTAGATAGATAGACAGATAGACAGATAGACAGCTAGACAGATAGACAGAAAGATAGATAGATAGATAGATAGATAGATAGATAGATAGATAGATAGATAGATAGATAGATAGATAGATAGATAGATAGATAGATAGATTGATAGATATGATCTGGAAATCGATAGAAGTCGCATAGAAGATATACATAGAAGATATATAGACTATATATATATATATTAACAGGATTTTTTTTTCATTTTTCATTCTTTGCAATGTCGCAGTAGTTTTCAAGTTTTCAAGGGGGAAGTGAAATTCATGGTTGGAAAAATATTAGTTCAAGAGGGTACAATTGAAGTATGAAGTTTCCTTTATAATGGCTCAATGTAAGAAAATAGGCCAATTTTCGTTTACATTTTAAACAAATCTTTTAAAATCTTATCAGAAATATGCCATGAATGATCTATTTTGGTAACATAGGGGAAACAGAAGGCAGATTTCACAAACAGCAGCAAGATGACTTACCACAAGTTACGCTAGCACAAGTCTGATAAGGCCAGGCATAATGGATTCGTAGCTTCTCAGATTTTCTCAGGGTCCTTTTTCTAAGGACAGTTGGCAGGGCAAAAAAAAGCTGAAATCTAGAATCTTTTATTGTGTCAATCCATTGAATAAAATCATGGGTAAACTCTGTTTCTGTTGCATTTGTAAATTAGAGAAACTAAAAATACGGCCTTGTGCTAATGTAACAACGTTAAATGATGGAGGACGGAACTTTTTGCACGGATCCTACAGCAATATAAATTAAATCACCAGCAGGGTACCACCCCTGGCCTGTTCCTGGGAGACCTGGCTTTCAGTTCAGAAGAAAATTTAGATCTAATCATGTGTTCGTTAACATAATTTACATAGACAAATTTTGCTAATGTAACACTATGAAATGGACAGATGCGAAAACATTAGCAATAAAAAAACAGCTACCACATCCAGTCGTTCATGTTTCTGGTGATGTATATAGGAAAATAACACATGTTTTTCAATAAAGTTTTTTAATTTCACGTTCGAAATTGGCATAAGTAGCAAGAACACTGAAAAATCCCCATGTAAAAATTGCTAATGTAACCTCAGTGTCCTGTGACGGAATTGAGTTACATTAGCAGTCTTTTTTTATTTTTCATTTTCTTCAAGTTTTATGATGACCAATACAATTAAAGATGGTTCCAAAATAATTTTCAAGATGTTTTTTTATCAATCACATATCGTTACATTTTCCTGAATTGGTTTTAGCAGATTCCACAGAGTGCCAAAGTCAGCACGTCTAATCACCAGTAAGTTTGGTCGTCCAAAATTGTCCTCATGAGGGATAAAAAAAAATCTTTTAAGGAAAAAGCTACGTATTTGAGGATTATTTTATTGATATTTATTCAATACCTCACAGATGTACTTAGTAATAGGTTTACTTGCTTCAGGAAGCAACAGGGAGATAATAAAAGGGATGGAAAGTTTAAGGTACCCTCTGAGAGCACTTTTCGTGAAATCTGCCAGCTAAATTAAGAATTTAAGTATGATATTATAGGCTGCTCTCGGAGTAAAAGGTGCAGGGGCGGACGCAAGTGATGCCAGATGAATTTTAAAAATATATTTAGATAGATAGACTTTATTTAGCCACATTAAAGAGGGTACAGACATGTATATATAATAGTAAGCAGAACACTGTTGTAATGCGGTTCGGATTGCACACGAAAGTTAAAAACATATTTCCAGTGTGGTCCGGACAACAAAATGACGTCAAGATGCAATAAAGGCTATCCACCCTGTTGAAAACATATATATACAATGCAATATTGATTAATGCGTAACAGTAGCAGAAATTTCATTTAAGTGTGCTTGTGCTTTTTGGAATTGTTTTACCTTTACTTTGAATAAATCTTTACTATTTACAGTTTTAACAACGTTTGGCAGATTGTTCCACGCTAACACACCTTGTTAGCTAAAATTCTGATCGTCTATTCCACGTGGTTTTTGTAAGAAAAAATTACTTTCCATGTGTCCAGTATTATAACGTTGCGATATTCTATTAAAATTCTGACATATGTAGCTTGGTGCAAATTGATGGTAAACATTGTAATGTACATGTGGTTTAGCATTAGTTGTTTTGCTCGATCTTTAGTTGTCAGCATTCCGGCTCTATCTAATTCATTTTGACCAACATGTGACCTAGGTCCTAAATCAAGAATAAATTGTACAATTTTGTTCTGTAATACTTGTAATCTTTTTTGGGCACCTTTGGTCAAGCTCCAAAACCAAGCAAAGGCAGCATATAGTCAAGTGACATTGTAGAAGGGCAAAGACAAGTAGTTTTCTTGACTGAAAGTCAAGAACTTCTGCATTACTGTAGAGAAATTTTAATTTGGCTAAACATTTGCCAATAATTTGAGAAACAGTAGTTTCCCCAGACAAGGTGTTATCCATTTTTAGGCCAAGATATTTAGCTTCTTTGCTTGGTTTTATAGAATGACCTTCACAATCGATGGAAATTTTATTAATCAACCCTCAATTCTGTTTAGAGCAGAGAATAATGGCTTCTGTCTTGCCCACATGCATTGATAAATTATTGTTTGTTAACCAGTGACGACAGTTGGAAACTTCTTTGCTCAGCTTGCTTCTTGCAAAGTTGATATCACAGTGACTAGTCAATAAAATAGCATCATCTGCATATAATATAAGTTGACATGAGACACATGTAGACATGTCATTGCAAAACATCAAATAGCACCACGGGCCTAGAATACTGCCTTGCAGCACACCACAAATTATCTCTTTTTCACTTGATACACAATTGTTAACACACACAACCTGCTTGCGGCCTTCAAGATAGGACTTAAACCAGCTGTTATCAATGCCAGCAAGTTTCAGTTTTTCAAAAAGCATTCTGTGGTTGACACTGTCAAAAGAATATATGTGCAAAGTGGCGGGTTACACTTTCCGCTATGTAATAATTAACCCAATAGACCTCCCAGTGCTCCCACCGGAATTTTCTTGATCCCCCTTAAAAGGTGCTGAAAATCTATCAAAAAGGAAAAGTACAGTTTGAAACAATCCTCATGACACATGATTCCTGCATTCTTTTGGTGTTTATTATTCCAACTGATGTTTTCTTTCTGTTATTTTCAGGAGAGGAGGGGAACTAGCAGCATTCAAAAATGTCTGAAGCAATAGCCGAACTTCGTCTGCTGTTGTGGCGGGATATTTTACGTCGCCAAAGAAAACCTGTAAGTTTTCAATTATATATATAGAATTTATATCATTTATTACAGCCTGTAAACTTGATATCCAAAAAATAAGTGTTGCTTCAAACAGATATTGGCACTCTGTGAGTCAAAATAGCTGATTAAGCGTCATCTTCTCTTCATTCAACATGAGAAACATAGAGGCTGTTTGATTAGTCATAATCAAGAGAATGCCATTCGATTTTTCATAACTGATTTTAGAGTAAAAATCAGATGCATAATCCTTTTGTTTGCCTGTCACCAACACGAGGGATTAGTCTCCTTTAACTCCCAAGAACTCAATGAAGATCGACAGAATTTAGACCATGCTTCACTTACAAGTAAACCCGTTTAACCTTTACAGTCTGTCACTTTCATAAAGAAAAAATGAGGACCAGTTCACTCTGAAAAATGCACTTTGGGACTCATAATAGCATCTTCTCTACTTTCAACATAGGAAACATATAGAGGCTGTTTGATTAGTCATGATTTAGAGAAGGCCATTGTCATAACTGATTTTGGAATGAAAATCAGATGCGTAATCCTTTTGTTTGGCTGTCACCAACAAGCGGGATAAGTCTCCTTTTAAAAATCAAATTAGCATTGAAAGTATTGTGCAATGGTCCTCTCAGTTTCTGTACCAAAGTGACAGACTGTAAATTAACATTGAAAGTACATGTATTGGGTATGATCATGACAAATCACCAGTATGATTATTCACCAAGTGCCATTGTCACAGTGCAACAGTCCTCACTTTTTATATATCAAGTTTACTCGCTGTAATATCGCGTCAGATAGCTGCAATTTAACTCTTTTGGTGAAATTCTAAATTTTATTCAATTGATAAATAATGTAATAATCATTTAAACTTACAATAGTCTAAAATTCTGATAGTAAGTTAAAATGATTTTTTTAGATTATATTTTGATTGAGTATATTGGATATCTTCGTAATTTCATTCAACGTTTTGCTTGATTATGATTTAATGTTGAATTGACTGAATCTTTTTCAGGGGTTTTATTTTTCCTAATTTAACCAAATAACTGCTTCAGATGAATTTAACTTTCTGACAACAACATTACGAAACTTTTTTGGTGAAAGTTCAGTTTGATTTTGTATTTGATTGATTATTGGTAAACCATTGTTGACCTTGTTGTTTGATAACATATTTGCTCAATTGGCTAAACTTCAAATACAGGGTTTTCTGTTGAAATAGATAGGCCATAATGATTGATTTGACAGGATAATTTGTATTTGAACTATATGTGATATATTTGATCATGTTATATGGGCATATTTATATGTAAATCTTTTTTTTTTCTTCCTTTTTTTTTTCAGATAACATTATTCTTGGAGGTGCTCTGGCCTCTATTTTTATTCAGTTTTGTTATTTTAGTGCGGCAGGGTGCACTTCCAGTCAAAAAAGAAACATGTAAGTATATAAACAATTATACATACATAATTTTTAGTCTTACATACAATAATGGTATTCAAAACTAATTGTAAATAATGAAGTTTTTACGAAATAGTATTGAAACAGATCTCCATAACCAATACATGCCATCCCCTCACAGCTTAGCAGACCACATTGGACCTTCCCATTCCTAAATTGTTTGCAGAATTGCCCAAAAGGAACTTTTAAAATTGCATTTTTAAATCTTAATTTTATAATGAAATATTTACATGTATGTATAACATCTATATATTTACAAAATGTACACAATCTGCGAATAAATATGCTATATATAATAATTAAATTAGACCAAATTACTGCAATTTCAATTAGTATGAGTTTCTATGGCAAGTTTTATGACTATCTATGTTGCATTTTAGGCTCACTTGATTAGTTTATGATAATAAAACGTCCTCCAAATCCAGGAGATGGACGTATAGGAAGCTGTGAAAATTTGCTTTTCTGCTTCAGTAAACAGGAAAGTTTATAATTTGATGAGATTTGCAAGTAATATAAGCACTGCCATCCCCAGACACGTCACTGGCCCTGAGATACGTTTTTTGTGCTATTCGAATGAGTTTATGCTATGTAATTCAGTGCCTGAACCAATCATATCAACCACATTTGCTACGTTTTGATATCATATTACAGAAACTCATACTTCTTGAAATTGCAGAAACATGTTCTATAGATTTATTGTTTAAAATTCTAATAATTTTAGACCCATTTTGCACACATGTGCAGCAACATTTTGTTGCGTACAGAATACTGCAAGTCATGGACTGTAATATTTTAAAACCAGTACTCTGAAACCAGCCAAGGGTTTAACCCCATAAATGGTTGGGTGGTCATAATATTTAGACAACCCTTTGAGGCCATATATGTTTATACGACTATAACAGTCCGACTACTACAAGTAACATGCTAGATTGTAAAAATTGGTATGATTGATATAAGACAAAAGAATTCCTCATAAACATTAGATTACATAAACCATAATAAAAACAGTAAAATAATATTAAAAAATTAATAAATGGCAAAATAATAAGTTATATATAATATGGAAACGGTTTTAACAGAAGCCTCAACATCTCCTTGGGCAGCTGGGTGGTGTAGTGGTTAAGGTTCCCGCCTGCTCCGCTGAAGGTCTTTGCCTGCATGGATTCGACCCCGGGAGGGGAACCCGAAATTTTCAGTGGACCTTCATGAGCAAAATCCCAGCTGGATGTTGTTCGGATGAGACATTAAATTGGCGGCCCCTTGTATCAGCGTCTGTGCTGGGCAAGTAAAAGATCCCTCACATGGGGTAAATGTGTAACATGTTGAGGACTCGATCCTGCTCTTTGGTTCTTCAAAAGTGGATTTAGTTGGTTGCTCATAGCGGGCCCAATGTAAATTATTTTTGAAATTATTATGACTGAGTCTTGAGTGATTTGAAGTTTCCTTATTGCTTTTCCTCAATCATTCAATGGGACAAGGAGACTCCCCAGTCAGAAATAGAAAGAAATTTATGTGCAGACACTCCCAAAATAAAAAACCACTATTATTCAGGTACTTTACCTTCACGGTGTTATGCATTTTATAACTTACCTATAACATCAGGCTAATTTTCTGATGAAGCAGAGTCAAGGAACTATGAAAAGCCATGAAATAAAAACTAAAAAAACAAGAAGCAAACCATGAGTATGGTATACAATTCATGGACAGATAGATACTTAGATAGTAGCCTAATATACACACATAGACAGTTAGACTATAGTCTAAGACAGACAGTTAGATGGACTGATAGACATTCACGTAGCTTCATTTATAGAGGTATATACATGGGCGGCCATACTATAATCATTGAGAGACAAAAGGTATCAGGACATGCAAATGGCTTCAGTCCACATATGTACTAGCATATGACAAGTCAAAGAAATGCCCAAGAAATATGTGTTTTGATATATTCCATCCAATTTTACAGTTGATTATGAAAAACATTTTCTCAAAATTCACAGTTATTGTTGGGTGTTGTTGGTTCTACAAGTTGTAGATTCTTATCTACTTCTATCTTGTGTCTAACTGTTAAAAGCACAAATAGCAACAAACAATGTATAACAGTTTGTGATCACTACTGTTGATGTATGTTAATTAGAATTTGTCATGTGATTTTGGAATAGGCTCCCACTAGTTATGCATTTTCAAAATATGCAAATACAATAAAGGAAAAAATGATTTGCAATTAACTATGACCAACATCCATGGCTACACATTAGATTTTTGCTTATAAGCTATCTGCTGATCATTCATTGTTGGAGCATCAATCGCATTTCCAAAAAGACAAAGCATGCAACTGAGGAAGTAAGCCTACCTAATTTGTGCAAATTGTGCTTTTACATATTGTACATATTACTTTCCAAAAAAGATGCCAATATGACCTATTTTGATTTTTAATTTGAAAAACCCAGATGGAAATACATTACGTTTTGAGGAAACGCATAAAAAAAAGGTTTGCCACTACCCCACATTCCCTTGCTAGCAATTGTGCCACTCTAATTTACTGAATGTACCGAAGTCGTTATTTTCCACGCACAAAAAAATTGGTAATGAGAACCGTTCATTTACCCATCCTATATGTTGCACAATTTAAAAAAGAAATTCCAAAAGTTCAAGTCTCATTAAATGTACACTCTAAAAAATGTCAGGACAAAATTGGTTTTTTAGATTCAAAATGGTTTTTTGAAAAACCAAATTTCAATGCAAAAAACCAACATGGATTTTTTTTAAAATCCATGTTGGTTTTGCCAATTTTGTCTGAAATTTTTTAGAGTGTACCTCGTTATTTGCAATTTATGTTCTTTGTCATAAACACAGTACACTCAAACTGCATTACAGTAAATTCATTGTTTTCCATTAATTAAAATTTTTATTTCCCTTTCGTTCCAGGTAAATTCAAGCCATGGGTTTTACCAAGTTCAGGGGGTTTAAATTTTATACAAAGTTTTGTATGCAACTTAGATAATGGGTGTCGGGGAGATCTGGAGTTCGATGCCGATGGACAGGTATCTAGCGAAAGGTAACTATTGCAATTTTTAGTGAATTTTTTTTGCAGGTCTGGATATAAATCCAATGGTTTTAGGAGCCAAATATTTTGATGCTCTTAAAAATGGTGGTTTTCAAAATGACACAAAAAAGCGTCTTAAAAGCTCAATTTGAATGTCACATGCGTTTTAAAATTGTGCATATTCAAATTGGTGATTGGCACATACTTTGATGGGGTATTTAATACAACGATCACCTTGTTCCTTACTATGATATCGGTGAACTTATGTTATATTTTAACATTGTTGTTCCTGTATAAGTTGCAAAAGAAGCGAGTAACAATATAAGAAATAATAATTTTGACATATTAGATATTTTGTGATAACTGTATGAGTCACCTTCTTAACTCGCGGATAATTCTGTTGTCTTCTTTCAGAGTCAAAAAGTTAAAAGGGACAGTGATAGACCTGATGTCCAATGGCACGGGGAGAATTTTAGATCTTTTACCAAAAACCAGTGGAGTAGTCGGTTCCGTGTCCGACATCTTAGCGGAACCTTCCGTTAAAAGCTTTATAAGTAAGTACCACTATCTCCCTTTTCCTTCAATTGTTGTCATTCTTACTTTATTGCTTATTTTAAACCAGAGGCAGAGCACCATAATTGGTTCAAATGTGTTTTGGTACATTGATTGCGTTTGTCGTGGCACGTGGCACAATGTAACTCCTATCTATGTCCTTTGCCATGAATTTGTCAAACATGCACTAAAAAGGTCAGTGCTTATCCATGGAATGAAATGAGGCAATATATAGAATCGAATAGGATAAGGTCGTTGATGGTATATATAAAAAACCCAGTCTAAAAATTTTGTTAAGGGTTCAACTGAATTGAAATGGTTCAATCATAGGCGTACGGGACGCGCAATTTTTGGGGGGGCGAGCGGCATTTGCCCGAATTTCGAGATCTAAATTTAATACCATTTCAAATGAAATAGCCTGGAAATCACTAATTTAAAATAGTTTTTACCTAATCATCTGCCCAAATTTTTTAGCCTTTTTGCCCGAATCTTACTGTTTCCCAAACTTTTGGGGGGGCGACCGCCCCCCTGCCCCCCCCCCCTCCCATACGCCTATGGGTTCAATACTAGTGGGAAGGACCTATGATGGAGCCCTATGCTCCCAACTTGAGAGAAAGGGGTTCCATTGTGGGAGTTCAGTGCAGCTGGATTATCCAAGTGTTGTTTTTGTTTTGCTGTTGGAACCTTTTTAAAAGTTGAATAATGAACCTTTTAGGGTTCCTTATCTATACCAGCAGGTAGAACCCTTAAAGGTTCCATATAAAACCTTTTTGTTACGAGTGTATAACATAACCTTAACAAATGTGATGAGAAATAGCAAAAGTTGTGCATTTTTCACACAGGCCTAAATATATACAGACCAGACCAATCAATTCATTTTAATATCTGTAACATCAGATGCAGACATGTATGGCAGCTCAGTGCATTTCTTAACATGGTAACTGGGAGACCAAATGGTCTCCCAGTGGACAGATTTGGTCTCCCAGTCATTGCCAAATTAGTGTTCTTGGGTGCTTTTCAATATCAAAAAATATTCTTCACTGTCTTTACAATTATTTTTCTGCCATCTTTCTGATTTCCAAATTTTTTGAACATTAAACATTTTGTCTAACTCTCTTGAGCATGTCATTACATAAATATATCTTATGAATGTTCAGCTGATAGATATATATGGCGTGTCACGGTGCTACGAAATCCCGTTGGTCTCCCAGTCAAAAATCCTTAAAAAATGCTCTGTGGCATCTAACCCTCAGCACTTCAGAGTCTTTGTAAATTATTCTTTGCGCTGTCAAATTTGACGTTAGATTAGAACACTATATATTATGGATTAAATTATAGTGTCTATTTCTGTTGACATATACATTTACTGCAATCATACAACCTTTTCTCTTTTCAGAATCTGAAACACAAGTCAGAGATGCAATCAAACATCCGGACTCCATAGGTTACGAGTTGGAGAACACTCTCGGAGTCATGTCCAAAGAAACAGCGCGGGCCATTTTAAACGCAAAAATACGAACTGCCAATCTACCGGTAGGTCTTGATCAAAGAAAATTTGTCATTTGGTTTATTTTCTTTGCAATATCATCATTGACACTTGTAAACTGGGCTTGCCATATAATGTTTTCCTTTGCATTGACCGTTGTCCCGATTCATTTTGCTACTCTTCCTCTTATTTCATTGATCAATCAGAGAAAAAAAAATTCATCGGAATGATAAATCATTGATAGGTCTAAGTTTGATAATGAAGGCCTTTACGAATGCTTTTCCACAATATTGGATTGATTATTAAAAAATTTGATAGTGACTTATATACTTTTTATGATAACAAGAGCCAAAAAAGGAAAACCGAAAGCAGTGATGGATATGTAAAGGTTATTCACCACGGGAGAGGGAATATGTGATTTATCACCCGAGGCCTTTAGGCCGAGTTGTGATAAACACATATTCCTAATCCCATGGTGAATAACCGGCTTATACCATGAGACAAACACTCAAACAGTCAAACATGAGAGGATAACTGGACAACAGAGAATACAGGAATTATTCCTCAGAAATACTGTAGTGTGATTGGCTGACAGAGGTGTCTAATGGTATAAGAGAGAATATTACTTTTAATCAATTTTATTATTTTATTTTGCAATTTGCTTTGCTTACTTTGCTATTGGTTTTGTCCACAAATTATTAATGCGCTGTTTCCAAAACGGTTCCAGTTAATGGTACGTCTTTTTTTTTCATCATAATTTATTGTTCCTGTTCCTCATAATTTGATTTTAAATGCATTTGTAGTAACTGTCATATGTTGAAGTGTATGGTTCTTTTCTAACATGAAGAACATGTTCGAGAGTATGTACTACGTAGTGCAAATGTAGTGAAAATGTAGATGCAGTGTGAGAGCCTAGCAGTACATTTAAATTTCTTCCTGCAATTCTGCAATTCTGCAATAAATTCTGCAGTTTGGGAGTGAAACTGCAGAATTCTGCAATTCTGCAATAAATTCTGCAGTTTGGAAGGAAATTGCAGAATTTTGCAATTCTGCAATAAATTCTGCAGTTTGGGAGTGAAACTGCAGAATTCTGCAATTCTGCAATAAATTCTGCAGTTTTGGAGGAAACTGCAGAATTCTGCAATTCTGCAATAAATTCTGCAGTTCTGCAGCTCCATGCAGTATTTGTGAACCTCTGGTATTTAATCCAGCTTATCAATTGCAATGCATCTGTTAAGTTCAGACCTCTTCAACAAGGGTCTTGCCACTACCCAGGAAACGTTGGTTGGTGGGGGAGAGGAGTAGCGGTTCGGGGATCAGTTGGGAGGTCAGGGGTTTTGATGCTCGTATGTCCCTGCAGCCTTTCTGAAAAGTTTCTGCAGCAGAATCTGTAGTTCTGTAGGAATTCTGCAGCCTGGGAGGTTTTATGCACTTCTGCAGGTAGGAAGCTGCATATTCTACAGTTTCAAATAAACTTGCAGCATTCTGCAATTCTGCAATGAATTCTGCAGTTTGGGAGGAAACTGCAGAATTGCAGAATTCTGCAATAAATTCTGCAGTTTGGGAGTGAAATTGCAGAATTCTGCAATTCTGCAATAAATCCTGCAGTTTGGGAGGAAATTGAAGAATTCCGCAATTCTGCAATGAATTCTGCAGTTTGGGAGGAAACTGCAGAATTCTGCAATTCTGCAATAAATTCTGCAGTTTGGGAGTGAAATTGCAGAATTCTGCAATTCTGCAATAAATCCTGCAGTTTGGGAGGAAATTGCAGAATTCTGCAATTCTGCAATGAATTCTGCAGTTTTGGAGTGAAATTGCAGAATTCTGCGATTCTGCAATAAAATTTCAACACAACAACAGCTGGAGTTCAACTGCTATGGACTTCTTCTTCTTCTTCTTCTTTTGGTGTCCATTCTCCCAGGTCGCCACTCTTGTGGGGAGCAGCACTTGCATGTTTTGTTTTCTTGTGGATTAGTCATCGCTCTACCACTCTGCTCGCCAATTCTCAATCAAATTTCACTCTGAAAAAAGTTGCGGGTACCCTGCAACCAGGTCTATTGACTGAAGTTGACAGTGTTTGTCTGTTGTTGTTAATTTTATCCGTACGACACGTTTTTCGGCGATCGGTCAGCTCGCAAAAATACATTTTGCGAGCTGACCGATTGCCGAAAAAAGTGCCGTACGGCAAAAAGAAACAACGAAGGACAAAGACTGACAACTGTAGTAAATAGACCTGGTTGCAGGGTATCCACCACTTTTTTCAGAGTGAAATTTGGTTAAGAATTGGCCGAGCAGAGTGGCAAAATGTCCATAGAGGTTTATTTTGATGCAGCAGTTTGTAAAATGACATTTTTGCGAGCTTACCGATCGCCGAAAAAAGTGCCGTACGGCAAAAAGAAACAACGACAGACAAAGACTGACAACTGTAGTAAATAGACCTGGTTGCAGGTTATCCGCCACTTTTTTCAGAGTGAAATTTGGTTGAGAATTGGCCGAGCAGAGTGTCAAAACGTCCATAGAGGCATAGAGGTTTATTTTGAAGCAGCCCCCCCCCCCAACTCGACCCCAGAACTGCTACCCCCCCCACCAACTTTTCCTGGGTAATGACAAGTCCCTTGTACCAGAGGCTCACAAATACTGCATGAATTCTGCAATGAATTTGTTCTGCAGAATTTATTGCAGAATTGCAGAATTCTGTAGTTTCCTGCCAAACTGCAGAATTAATTGCAGAATTGCAGATTTCTGCAATTTCTACCAAACTGCAGAATTTATTGCAGAATTGCAGAATTCTGCAGTTTCCTCCCAAACTGCAGAATTTATTGCAGAACTGCAGAATTCTGCAGTTTCCTCCCAAACTGCAGAATTTATTGCAGAATTGCAGAATTCTTCAATTTCACTCCCAAACTGCAGAATTTATTGCAGAATATGCAGGTGGAGGAAGAAATTTAAATTTACTGCTTTTTTGCAGAACTGCAGAATTCTGCAATTTTTTTTGCAGAACTGCAGAATTCTGCACTTTTTTTGAAAACTGCAGAATTCTGCACTTTTTTTGCAGAACTGCAGAATTCTGCAATTTTTTTGCAGAATTCTGCAATTCCTTTGGAAACTGCAGAATTCTGCAGTTTTTTTGCAGAACTGCAGAACTGCAGAACTGCAGAAAGAAATTATACACTCCTCGAGCCTTGAAGGCTCTGTGTGAATGGACCTTTTATTTGCACCGACAACAAATTTGAATGTAGTGAAACTTGTAGAAGTCTATTGAGGCCCCATTTAAGCATGTTACTCTCTTTGAAGTCCACCACCTCCCTCTATGTCACACTAACTCCCGTAACCTCTCATTAACTCCCCATGTGCACTAACTCCCGCAAACTCCTGTAACTCCCCTAACTTGCGCTAACTCCTGTTAACTCCTAGTAACACCCGTAACTATCACTAACTCCCGCCTACTTCCACCGACTCCCGGACCATTTAACTCCCTGATGCTCCAAATGGAAGTTCCGTTTGTGAATTACATGCTTAAATGGGGCCTAATGCTTAGTTCTCACGAGAGTGGTTAAGTGACGGCGAAGCTGTCCAGGTGCCAGGAAGCCAAGTTTCGGCGTTTCAAGCCATTTTTGGACAATTATATAATCAATTAGAGGTTATACATCGTCGTTGATGGATCCTATTACGACGAGGCTCTCGTTTTCTACGCCGAATGGCTCGTAATTACTGACGAGGCAACCCCCAATGAGGAAGAGAGTTGTGTCGGCGAGTTGTGAGGAGCCTCGGTGAAGTTCCATTGCTTCAATGTTAAACTAGGTTCGCCCAAGGAGTCTCTTGCTTCGCCCTAGCATCCTCTTGCTTCGCCCTAGCATACTCTTGCTTCGCCCAAATATTCAATTACGCCCAAGCAAATAGCTGTTACGGTGAGGCAAGTAGCTGTTTCGGCGTTTCAACAGCTTGTTTGCGACGGCGAGTTGTTCTCTTTCTTCGCCGAAGTTGTATTGACTCAATGATAAATAGCCTCGCCCAAGCTGCCTCTAACTTCACCCAAGCTGTCTCTACCTTCGCCCAAGCATTTTGGGGGTCTTTCAGGTCTTTTGCATCGTGACTTCTTGCTTCGTAAAGATTCAACAGGTTGAATCTTTCGTGAAGCAAGTTCTTGCTTCACCAAAAGGTCACGTGATTTCTAGGAACTTTTGGCGAGGAAGTTTAAGATGCGCCGTAGACGAAATTATCGTCGCCGAATTGTTGAATGTAGTTTAACAACCTCCCACTTTCCTGGAAAAGCAAGAAGCGCCGCGACAAGAAAGCCCTGTTACGTCGTCGTGAGAACTAGGCATAACTTATAGCTATTGTGTAGTAGTTACTAAAAATGAGTAAGATATAAGTAGGATAGTGAAAATGTTCATGCAAAGAAAGTAGCAAGAATGAAATTTCCGAATCAACTGAACTTAGAATGAATTTTTTTTCCCTCACAGATGATAAGTTTGGATGTTGTGGGGTTTTAGACACATTATTTTAGGGTCTGTGTGGATGTTTATCTCACGTAAAGAGAAAGGATAAAAGGTGTTTGTATAATAGGTCTCACAGTCGATGAATGTCAAGTGCGTACAGAAATGGACTGAAATGTTCCTTGTGAGGTCATATTACCTATCCATGCCATGTTATTCTCTCTGACTCATAAGCAATTTTGAGGTCAAGTCATATACTTTAAATGCTATCAAAACAATTTATTTCAATATAATGGATAGGGCCTGCTGTGAGGTCATTGATGTTCATTATCTGAACTTAAGTACTTGTCATTCTTCGACTGCAATATCTTGTATCTAGATCATGTGCAGAATGAATGAATGGTTCTTTTAATCTTTTATGTGTATACGATGTTTGATAGTATTGAAAGAGTAGTTAAGATCTGAGATTTTGTTGACCATGTTACTATGTCAAAAGATATAGGTTCTGAAATAATAATTTACATACATATATATATCTTTATGTTGATAATAAATGACAATCTGTTCATCTCACATATCTCTGTTACTTTAGCTGGCTGGTGGAAACTTGGTGGATGTACGGCAGGTCATGTGTGACCCAAAACAATTTGCCAAATATTTCTCGCTGCCAAGGGATTTCCGGATTACCACGGATCACTTGTCCGCTGCCATGTGCAAAATTCCAGAAGCAAAAATAAAGCGGATGACGGATATCTTCCAAGACCAGTTCAACATCACCTTGTTCACCCATTTTGTAAGTTAACTAGAATTTTGTCACAATTTGTATTAGACTAATAATTCCGCCACATCAATCACCATAATCAGTACACGATCTTCAATTTGGACAGTTTTATTTGTATCTTTTCAAAAACGTTTAAAATGCGTTTGAGAAACGGCCTTATATAATATTAGTAATGTTGGAAACATTATGTTTCCCAGACCTACATGGAGTCAGCTCCTGTTTTGGCACTGATCCATCACATGGGAGTTTCAAGAAGGCCTGCATGGTTGCGGCGACTTATGAAGTGTTTTGCACAAGACTCTTGCCATTATAGGTGACATGTGTATCAAACTCAGTCATTCAATTAACTTTTGCCTGTATTTCAATAACTGAAACAATAAACAATGTCATTATGAAGTCAAGTGGCAACACCTCTTTATCAAGTGGCAACTCCACTTTATCAAGTGTCTAACTTATACGCAAAGAAAAAAAAAACAGACAAGAAGAAATAAAAGTGTCAACATGCCTATTTGAATTATAGGGTAAAAGTGGGTAATATCACGCAGGTGGGTATTATCACGCACCTCACTTAATAGCTATTTAAATCATCAGCTTTGTGAGAGATCTCCTATGTAAGGAATGAAAAACGTGCATGTGATACTATTGATCCTATCCAATAGTATTTTTTGCTTGGAATTGGAACTGACAAGTTTGCAAGATCCTTTTAGCCAATTTGCGCATTTTTTTCTGAATTTTAATGCCTTTTATTGTAAAATTCTCAATGTTTACGATAGTAAATTGCAGCTAAGGTTATTGAGATACATTGAGTGTACAATCTTGATGTGATGAAGACACAAGACGGGATTTCAAAAGTTTAATTCACAAAATGTTGGGCTTGAACAAGTCAGTGGTATTCATGTAAATATAATGAGCATACAGCTGGGGTAATATCACTCATGATCTGGGGGTTGTATGACGCATATTTTGGGGGTAATATCACGCAAATTTGGGTATTATCACGCATCGATTAGTACCAAATAACCCATTTAGTTTGCAGCAAAGTCTTATTTGAAACACTTAGACTATATAGGGTGTTGGAGAACTTCATCAATTGGTCTCAACCAGAACTTAATCACTATTTGGGCTCTTCAGGCCATTTTTTGGTTATAGGGGGGGGAGGCAACAGTGACATTACTTTGTCTTAAAATGTTCTAACTCTTTTAACAACAAATTTGCTAAATTTTTCTCTGAATAATTCCCCCAGAATATTAGGATAATGCAATTCAATGAGCAGCCTTATATATTTGGATGGATACCTGATAGATGGTTGGGCTTATGTCCTGTATTTATGCACTTGGCTATTAAGGACTGGATCAGGACAAAGCACTGAGGCAAAAGATGATTGAAACTGCCGTCCAACATCTGCAGGGCCAAGTGACTCTCATGGTTATCTGTCTTATTTTGGCCAGCTGATGACCATTTATTTTAGCATGTTGTCCATGGAACTCCATAATTTAACATAGAAAGCTATTATATGTGGGCAGAGTATGACACAATCTAATGGAAACAGTGGGACATCAGATGATGCAATTTGGAAAAATGCACTGGAAATTTCTCGAAAATAATGTATACACTATAAATACCACAATTCAGTTACTGCATACAAGAGCTCCAACACATATTCACTGGATTCTCATTGGTCAATTGTCATCAGAGTAATTTGGCCGTATCTGATTCATTAGCGTGTTTGGGGGGGGGGGGGGGTTCAGAAATAAATGTGATCTCTATGAAACTCCCATTTGTGATAAACAGCAATCGAATTAAGCAAACAGTGTATAGTTTTATGCTAACCACGGTATAACCAAATCAGATAGCTCACATGCAAGTGTCGTTGTAAATACATTTAGGCCTATATTTTGTGGAAATATAACTCTTCTTTTAAATAATTGCTCCCAATTTAATAATCTTGGCTTATGTTATATAATTGACCCTTATAATTGCACACTGGTCACTGTTGGTGAATTTGGGCATTAGAGGCATATGAGGACTTAAGGATAAGGGTTAAAAGCAATGCTCCTGGACAAAAAATAGTCCCATTTTCATAAGGAAATCAGCCTGCGTCATATAACACTTGCTGCTGCGTGATATTAAACAGAAGTGCGTGATATTACCCACAGAAACTGCTAAAATGACCTTGGTTACTTTAACTGAATGTAAAGTGCGCTAAGATGCTGCCGACCAATGGAATTTCATAGTTTTGTGTTAGCTGAGTTCAATATCAATTGAAACCTTTACTGCAGGTAATGACATACATAATTCTTGACAACTAGCAGTCACTGACAAACAGGGCAGTGTAATATCACGCACTAGGTGCGTGATGTTACCCACATTTACCCTAATGCTTTTTTTTTATTGCATTGGTTGTCATTTTTTTGGACTTTCCTACAGGATGAGTTATCCATTGACCAAATCTAGTCCATAATAGTTCTCCTTGGTTGCAATGGCCCTTTCCAACAAATACAACAAACTTCCTGTTCATAAGGTGCTAATTTTCTCCTAATTTCTTATACAATTCTATTTGTTAACTGCAGGTTCAAACACAGCTGGGAAGTGTAGAGTTCGGAGTGGACACAATATTAAATGGTCTAATGGGAATGCTACAAGTCCTCTCCAACCTGGATAATGTGGACATGATAGCTGGCAATGAGCAGTTCAACTCCCTAGCTCCACTGTTGGAGGGCATGAGGTACAGCAGAGAGAGCCTGACCGAGCTGAACAGTGCCTCCCAGGAGCTGCTGAGGTCAGAATTTTATTTTACATTTCCTTAAATTATTTTACTGTTTATGTATATTACACAATTTCAAGAGAAAAGATAACAAATTGTCTGGTGCATTACAAAGAGTTGAGATCTCAGAACCTGACCTGGCAAAGGGAAGAGGAAGTAAGCCAAAACAAACCAGAGTCAGGTGTAAGGAGGTGTGAGACTTGGGACTCACATGTGATGTTAAGGCCTTTAAGGACGTCCAACCTTCCATCTCCTCCCACAAAAGACTTTATGGAAGTTATAAATGTAGAAAAGATGCTGTATATACTGAGGGTATACTCTATTTTGGTTAAGCTTATGCTTTGATGTCATTTAATTTCAATTACCAAGTTGTTGTCTTTGCCAAGAGAGGCTCCTAACCAACAGGTATAAAAAATCGCCCTCATGGTTTTTCTGGTACATTTAAGTTGTAATACCTCAAGAAAAATCATTTGGAAGCCCCAGGATCCTGATGTATACGAAGTATATCATAATCCCACAGTGGCTTATTTATTGTACCTCACTGCATGCAAGCAAAAAATGGACAATAAATCATGTATGTACTATATAATATATATATTATTATATCTTGTATCTTTTTGCAGAGTATTCCAATACATGCAATCAGATGGGAGAATCAACATTGGCCAGTGGCTGGTGTCGCCTGACAAGTGGCAACAATTGCAAAGGGGAGCAAATGCCTTCGCCGACCTCATGAAAGTCTTCAACCTGGTCAATGTACAAGTTACAGGTAGCTATGTCTTCGACTGTTTTGATTATCTTTCTTCTTCTTCTCTTGGGTCATTTTCCTTTTCTCTCATCTTTTTTTACAATTCCTTCCTCATCTTCTCTTCCTCTCTCCTTCCTTTTCTCCTTGCCATTTGTCTTCTTCTATTGCTTCTTCTTCTCATTGTATTTCTTCTCTTTTTCATTCTGCTTCTTCTGGTACTTCTTCTGTTTCTCCTCCTTATTCTCTTCTTCGTTCTTCTTTTCTTTCAACTTCTTCACTTTCTATAAATTTCGTTCTTCATCTTTTCTACGGTTTCATTTAATGTTTCTTCTTCTTCATCTTCCACTTCTCCATCTTGTGTTATATATTCTATAGTCACCCTGTTTGAACAGGAAAACCCTTTCTGAAATCTTAGAAATACAGGTGTAAATGGTTATAGTTTAGGTGTTTATTCCTGTTCCTGGTGGACAGAAGAAGTACGATTTAGTCTTTACTGCAGATTCTGGATTATGGAAACTGTTGCAATTTCTATTCGCCCTAAGTTAGCATTTTACACAAATCTGCTGAGGTCCAAGACTTGGCGCAACCAAAAGATGCCAAGCTATGAGCTCAGGGGATGACCATTTAATATCGGGGGGGGGGGGGTTAAAATAAATAATTTCTTGCTAAGTTTTGGTAAAATAAATAAATTCTTTTTGGGCAGTCATGAAATAACTTCTTGCGGGGGGGGGGGTATTTCTTACCAAAGTATTGCTTGATCAAGGAATGAATATTCAGGGACTTTGGACACTTGAAATAAATAATTACTGCCGCCAATACCGTGAAATAGATAATTTCCCGCCAAGGAAAACTCAAAGACCAACCCCCCCCCCCCCAAATTCTAAACGGTCACCCCCTTTAAAAAGTTCAGAAGAATTCTCCTGGATTTCCTGTAGATTAACTTGTCTTATGGGTAATATAACTGATCATATTTTTCCAGATGTAACCTTTGGTCAACTGTTTGCCTCTCAGGGCCACTACAACGGCATCCTCAGTGCATATGGATTGGATGACGCAACGATCAACGTTCTGGCTGTGACCAGAATCGACACTGTCAGGTAAGTAAATTTTTTTATGAAGAAAGAAGTCGGAGTATCATTTATAATTCATGTTAATTATTCACAATGTTAACTTTTGTTGTTTTCAGTTTGTGGACATGCAAAAGCAGTTGATACGCAGACCGGACCGGGAAGTGTTCTGCGACCGGACAAATGGTCTTTCTTCGTTATTCAAAACAGATACTTCACCTCAAGAAAAACAGGCTGCGGATGCTTTCCAAAATCAAGTGTGCAGTAGTTCAAATCCATCTGAATTGGGAAGCATTCTCTTTGCCACTACCCCACAAGTGGTTAGTTGCCTAAAGTTTTCTTGTTTTTTTTTTTATTGAAAAAAAAAATTTCCCTACAAATATGGTGATACCATTAAGTTATCCTTGTATTAGACTTGTATTACAATACTTGAGCCGTGAACATGCCTTTGACTTCTTTAATTAGAGGGTGATTGATTACATTATTCGTGTTCGCTGCAGATTATTTATTAACTATGCATTTGACCTTGTAATTGATAGACCTATCATATTCGACCATATGAATTTTACAAAATTGCGGTTGCTACTCCGTATGAGTGTCACGTTATCTTTGTCCAATCTGCTAATTGGTAAGTCTGATGAATGAGAGAAAATCTTCTTTCTTCATTCAACCATGATGCAGCATTGATGCTTAGCTACTAGTGAAGAAAAAGGACTTATACAGCTGTAATTAAAATTTGACAATATTTCGATATCCAGGTGCGCGACAGTCTTGGTGCTCAGACTCAAGTACTGACGGGAAACCAGACATTCTTGGACATCGCAACAAGTACAGTTTCTCGGGACTTCCTTCCCTTCATCATAACCCTTCAGTCGCTCGGAGGAGATATTCCAGGAGGATTCGGAGCTGGCCTTGGGGGACTCGGGGGCCTTGGTGGGATCATTGGTGGACTCGGGAAGAGACAGGCAGGATCCGGCGGGAGAGCTTACGGATGGAGGTACAATTAAAATCTAATTGATTTATCTTTTTACGTCAAGTCTGTATCTTTGACAAGCATTTTTGCTCTACACTACACAGGTACACTGACTGCCTATTTCAATTCTCATGAAGACAACATCCAGCGTACTGCTCATAAACATTAACAAGACAGTTTTGACTAAGACCATGAAATCAACCAAATAGATCAACATAATACGATACTGTATATATGGAATTTAATCTGAAAATATATTTTCTTTTTTCGGATTGCCCGTAATTCTGTATTTGGAATATTACTTGTTGACTTCTATTTGTCAGAACAGAATAACGATTTTTCCATGGTAAAAAAACCTAAATCTGAATTTTTGATTCAACGGGGCATATCAGCAATAAGTATTTAATAATTTCAAGTTTTCAACTAATTGTAACACACCATATTAATCTAGCGTTTGATGATTTGACTTTTCTCTTATTTTAATAATTTAGCTTGTTCAGGTAAGATAGGCATGCACCATATTTGTTGTTGCTTGTAAAGCATGGATGATATTATTATTATATTTGTAGTATTACTATTTTAAGTATTTTTTTATTTTATGATTGGCAAATTTCATTACATTGCATTTTGTTTAGTTAGTTCGTCAATTTTTTCTCTTGTTTAAGTAGAACCTACTAGTTTCCCATTTTAGTGTTCATTTAAATGTTGCATGTAGAGAGTCACACAGATAAAATTTATTATAGTTTTAGAGACAAGTAAAGGTCCACAGCATAATGAAACGGAATCTAATTTGCATTCTCATACATTTCAAACCGGAATGTACAGTATATTGCTAAAGAGAATGAGATTTTCTTCACTAAATTCCTTTTAATAAAATAATGGGTTTTTTTTTCCAGTTTGCCAAACCTTCTAGACAGCATCAGCGGTTTGCTCGACAGAGACAGTTCCCAAACAGCAACCGAGGTTTCAGGTTTCATCAACAAGCTTCTTGCCCCGGAAGATGACATGGCAGATCCTGGTAATTAGGCTTCCATTATCTGATTAATAATGTATAAATGTTTTAAGATGATTAATTCATATATAATAGTCTATTATTCAGGGTTTTGGAGTCAGGTGTCTAGAGAATGGACTCTGACTCCTCTGGACTCTTTTGACCTCAATTCCTGACTCTTTTGACTCCAAGTCCGGACTCTTTTGACCTCAACTCCTGACTCTTTTGACCCCAATTCCCGACTCTTTTGACCTCACCTCCTGACTCTTTTGACTCCAACCCGACTCTTTTGACTCCAACTCGACTCTTTTGACTCCAACCCAACTCTTTTGACCTCAACTCCCGACTCTTTTGACTCCGACTCTGGACTCTTTTGACTCCAACTCCCGACTCTTTTGACTCCGACTCCTGACTCTTTTGACTCCAACTCCCGACTCTTTTAGAATCTTCAACAATGACTCCGAATCTGACTCTTAATGTCATAACACTTCCAAAATTGTTTCTGCTTATTGCTGAAATTTAAAATGTGCAACATTTTGCTCATGTTTGTATGGATCTTCATTACAGGCAGAGATACTAGCGGAGATGGTTTGTGTTTTTAATGAACCTTTTTTTCATAATTTGATAGCTTCACATAGATGTTATATTTTCCAGTTTAGTTTAGATGGTACACTGGAATTGGTTCAAAACATATTTCCAGTTATCATCTAGTTGCCTGCCATTGTTTCACAAAAGAAGAAATACATGAATCTTCCCTTTATTTTCTTACATCTTTCCCATTGACAAACAAAACATCACTTTATAATACAACAAAATTTACTTTTCCTAGAGCCTCAGTGACATACTTCTTTCCATTTCCTGGCAGCCATCAACAAAATTGTGCTTCTTTGGCTTCAATGAATATCCTATATTTAGGATATTTGCTTGATTGAAAAGTGGACGTGGAATTGTTAAGTCAGTATAATAATTGCATTATCATGTTTTGGAAGAAGTTATTATTACATACGATACATAACTTCCATGATAACTTCCATGCCGTTCTTACAAATTTTACACAATACCAAAGACTTATGTAAGCTGTGGTATGTGTGTCTCAGATTGGTGCCAGTTTAGTCATACCCGCTGTTATGTGTGTTTATTTCCTTTTATTTTTTTTAATTCCACATACTTTGTACAAATAGTCAGTTTGTCACAGTTTTTAGTTCCTTTACTTTTTTAAACCTTTTTGTTCATTTAAATACACAGATGATATTTTCTTTAATGTAAATATATTGAATGTGTACCACAAACAGTGAATTAGTTTATTGAATTCAGACCAAACTTTACAAAGATGGATCCAGTGCCCTATTCCCATGTTTTCAGAAAAACTCTTCACATTATATTTAGCATAAATTGAGCTGTAATGTTAGTTGTGTTGCTATCAACCTTCCCACTACCAGAAAAAAAATTTCCTGGATTCAGCGATTTGATAGGCCTACTCAAAATGAGATATGATAGCCTATAAATATTATATTTACACTTAATTTTAAACATTTCCATGTGTTTTTTTCCAGTTTTTGTAGTGCTGAAAGATGTTCTTAGAGACGCCGACTCCTTGTCTGATTTCTTGACTCTGACTTTCAAAGCAACTCCCGAACTGACCAAGGCTGTGCTCGATTCGGCTGTCAACCTCAATGTGGTGAGTTTCCAAACACTGAAACAGGCCACCAGGGTCATCATCTCTAGGACTGAATTGAACCTAACTTAATGGCATAATGATTTTGTTTCAGCTGACTGCACTCCTTGGAGGCAGGAACAACATCAAGAGCATTGTCTGCAACCCAATTGCTCTGGCCTCCTTCCTTCAGTTCGGTACTGGGACCAATATCAACCAGATCAGCTTCGAACTCTGTTACAACACAAACGATGACAACCTTGAGAAGTACATTGTCCAAAACATCAACACCAATTACATCGTTGAAAATGTGGTAGGTTTGATGGATCTAATTTTAGCAATTAAGGGTCTCTTTATAACGAGCAACATTGTTATTCAAATACTATAGTAAATGTGGTTTTATAGAAAAAGGTGAAATATAAATTATACACTAAAATTGCTTGCAAAGGTCTGGATATAGGCCAAAGCAAAGTCTCTTAAAAAAATGTACGCATCACCTTGGCAATATTTTCAGCTTAGTGCATAGTAATATTTCTAATTATCAAAATTCTCCAAACAGTGATTAATTATTACCAAAAAAAAACCCAATTTAACAGAGTTGCTTATAACTTCGGAGGCAGAAAAAGGACCAGCAAAAAGAGCCAAGAGTGCTGTCATTGATGTGATGAAATTAAAATAATTTGTCTGGCTTTCGATTTGTCCGTTTTTGCATAGATCTGTGTTCACGATTTAGATGCAAATTAGCGCAAGAAGCCATGCGCACAAATGCCACAATGGACAAGTGTACCTACTGTGTAGCCAATATAAAGACCCTTTTGTTATGTTGTGCTCATTTGAATAAAATATGTTATTTGCACTCATATCATGCCGTATTTGTACATTATTTTTTTCCACCAGATTCTCCCCAAGCTGCCCAGAGAACTGCTCAGCAAGGACTGGTGGGAATCAAACACCAAAGAAGTAGATCTCATTCTGAACACGGTCAGTTCTGGGGTGGACATCTTGGTCATCTTCAATGAACTTCAGGACAATGACCTTGCTGGGCCATCTCCGGTATCATTAAGCTGATCGAGAAGAATAACAACGGAGGAGGAGCGGGAGGAGGCGGAGGGAAGTGAGTAGATTTTAATCAAAAATTTGCTGGCACCAATTGATGGTAGTCTGACAAAAGCATGGCCAACATTTTTCCTATCTTAATTGTTTGGGCTGCTTAAAATCTATTGTTTTAATAATATCATGGTCTTCTCATTATCTTTACACGCTTTTACAATCTTTGACTGTTTAAAAACATACTTTACTCCATCAATGAGCTCTATAGGCCAACTGCTGCTCTTTTCTTCATTAATGAAGTTGAATCATCCTATGTCTACTGTTTAAAAGAATGTCATGAATTTTTTCTCCATTCCTGTAGCACCATTTTGGGAGTTCTGGATGGCTATATAAGAGATGATCTTGAGGCTCAACGATTTGTAACTGGTTTGGCCAGTTTGGCTGGAGCTTTGATAAAAATGGATGCCTTTCGTCCGAAGCTGGTCTTGAACGGTAATATCATTTTTATTATTTCTTCTAATGTTGCAGGGTTTGTCGTACAATTTCATAAATTCAATGTTATTACATAATATTTAAATTAGTTTTATTGACATCTTGATTGCAAAAGGGACAAAAATTACTTAAGCAAAAGTGTTAAAAAACCCTTCTTTTTCAACCTGTAATTGTTTGATCATCGATCATGTTTTGTGACATACCTATATAGTACCAAGTGCAATCACAACCTTATAATGAAGAAACAATTTGCCTTTTCAAAATTTCTCATCTTTTTGTTTTAATTTCACAGGAACGTTAGGAGACTTCATCATGAACAAACAGGTTGTCACTGATCAGCTTAACAAAGAAATTGGACTTCCCTTGGACATTGCTTGGGCTCTTATGGAAACCAACTTCACATTCGTCTACGTAAGTACTGAGAATTTATTTTATGATTTGTCTGAATTCTTGTAGATCGTCTTCAGGATATTTTTTAATTCAAAGCGTAGTTTCCAACCATTTTAGTGGTCTTCAACTCCACTTGCGAAGAGTAGTAGGCAGTGAAGTTTTAGTTAATGGCAATATTTATTCATCAAAGTGTATAATACATATATGATTTTATTTCATTATGGACTAGTCCCGCCATCCCGGGTTTAATCATTGACATAGTTTGATACATTGGTGCTAATGATAAGGAATTTACCTAAAATAAAAACTTTCCTTCCTACATCAATTTCGATCATTACACTGAACTTGTGAAAAATCATTTAATGATCTTGTACGAGTAACAAGTACATCAGTTAATTAATATTTTACTTCTTGATTTCAGAAACTCTCTCTAATTGACCTCAAAGTTGCTGCAGCTGAGTGCAACAGTGTCTATCTGTCCAGTAAGTAAAGGAAATATTTCTTTCTTGCAATTTCTTTAAACACATTGCATGAGATTAACTACCCAACTTATTACTAACGGTTGGTTTGTTTTAAACAGGTCTTCTGGAGTTACCTAAGGACGTCAATGCAACCTGGGTCTACAGAGAACTGTGTAACATGAATCCAAAGTTGATCAACAATGTGACCGAGCTGGTTTTGAGAAATGTCAAATTGGGAGACTTTTTCGCCGAGGTAGGAACATGATTGGATTTAGTTATAGGCCTATGCCCCAATTCGTATCATGTCAGATTGAAGTCAGAGATTTGTTGACTGCTCGAGTAGTTTATGGAAGTTAATCCGTAATTGAGAAAGAGAAAAATTTGACAATTTTTAATTAGTAAGTAAAGACAGTGATTAAACTGGTTTGTGGATTGAAGGTAGGCTACAATGCCATGGGAGGATGATAGTTGCTTACAGCTGTCAAATCCAAGCAATATCTCTTTGGCTACATTATATTGTACATAATAATATGTCATTATCCTTTCACAAAAAAATACAGAACTTAAATTTGTATCTTTTACATGGAATTTTCATATTCCAGTTTGTGAAAGTCAGTCCAAGCAAGATTCTTGACACCCAGAACATGACGGAAGCTGAAGTAGAAGAGCTAGTCAAATTACTGGGCCCGGCCACTGGTGCCATTTCGTCGCTGACTGAGCAGCTGGCTGACCCCGAAATGCAAGGCTCCGACAATACGACTAGCTCCGGAAACAGTAAGTTGTTTGATCAATCCAAATTTGGAAAAGTTCAACAGCTAAATGCCTCTTTCCATCAAGGATTCAGCAAGAAAGTGGTTTTAAATGGCAGCAGTTTCATAAAAGGAAAGAAATCATCTTATGTATGGCTGAAAACAGGGTGTTGTCAACAGTAAATGCCCAAATATCTTGCTTTTATATCCATGCACATTGCTGAAATGTAATTAAAAGTAGCTAATTCCGAAATTACTAACACTGCATGTTTGATATGAATGTTTATTTGTTACAATGAGTTTTCTGAGCATGCTATCTCCACAATACGTCTACCTGAGAAAACTTTTGTTGGGAAAAAACAAACACAAAATCAGAATGTCATCAATTAAAATCTTTCCCTGAAATTTCAGTTCTGGATATAATAGGACAGGCCAGCAAAGTCTTTTGTGGGACATCACAGAAGTTGACAGACACAGACCCTGCTGTTGCGGCCTATTTTGATCCCGAGCAAAACTTTGACTACTCAAAAGTAACCGACGATCCACCGTACAGTATATTCGGGAAGGATATATCCAGAAAGTTCCAGGCGTTCCGGTGGAGCGAGAAGCACTTGAAGGAGTTGGAGGAATTCGGAGACGGTAATAACATGACACAAAACAATCCTAATTAATTTTGGCAATTTTCTCTTTAGATTTGAGATAACAAATGATCCTTTTGGATTCGAAATATTTCACAAATTATTTGAATAAGGTACTATTCATTGTTCTGATTAAATTCCACTATATTATTTTTACATTACCAGATTGATGTTTGTAAATGTTATGTTATTTTATGAATTGTTAGATTTCTATACTTACAGGTCTTTATTTAAAGTATATATGCCATTATTATCATTGTCAGCACTAGTACGAAAAAATGGCATCGTTGAAATATAACCTTTCATTATGGTGCATGGAAATTTCACACTCAATTTCGAAGTAATTTCATATTATGATACCAATAATCCAATATAGTTTTTATTTATCGCATTGTTGGAAATATTTTTACCTCTCATGATCGAATGTTAATTTCTTCAACAGATCCATTCTGCAGGGATATATATCGTTATATTCAGGCCATCGCATCTTCTGGCTCTGTCATCTGGACTGCCATTAAACCGCTTCTCCGAGGCTCCATTCTCTTCACCCCTGATAATACTATAACGCGAAAGATCATGAACAGGGTAGGGTGTTCGTAACTTCATTGCATGCATTGTTATAACTCAGAAAAAAAAGAGAGCAATAGTTCTATTCAGCCAATGAAAGTATCAAATAAAATCACAGAAATTAATTTGCTGCGTCAAGGCTACAGACTAGGAATATTTGTATCAACATTAGTTACAGTAGGATGGTTGATTCAAGGGACTCTTTCCCACCTTGGTTTGTCTGTATTGGTCATGACTCATGAGCACCAATGAATGTACACTCTAAAAAATGTCGGGACAAAATTGGTTTTTTAGATTCAAAAAGGTTTTTTGAAAAACCAAATGTCAATGCAAAACCAACATGGATTTTAAAAAAAATCCATGTTGGTTTTTTGCATTGAAATTTGGTTTTTCAAAAAACCATTTTGAATCTAAAAAAACAATTTTGTCTGAAATTTTTTAGAGTGTAGGCTGGGCCATGTGGTCAGTGCAGAAGCAGTGGCTCAACTACCATGGGGGCTGGGTAGGGCTGCCCTACGGGCCCCCACCCCTCAGGGGGCCCCCACCCCTCAAGGGAGGCCCCCACTCCCAAAGTGGGGTAAAAAAAAATTAAAAGCAAAATAAAAAAATATTAAATTCCATTAGGGGTCAATCATGGATGAATTAGCATTGTATCTGCATTAATTTCTAAAGAAGTGACACGTCAAATATAAGACAACTATTGGTAACCAAAAACTCTGAAGTGGGGCCTGGGGCCCTTTAAATCATCTTACGTCGGTTTGATACAATTATAGAATATAATACATTATTGGTCCAAAAAAATGTTGAATTCCTTTAGGGGCCCCCACAGATAAAAAAATATATAAGCTTTCTTTCAAAAGAACGGACACATCAAACAAAAATTGAAAGAGGTGGCGCAGTGGCTCAACTACCTGAAAATGTTGGAATAGTTATGGGGCAACCCTGCAGTCTTTTAACATGAATGAGGGATTAGTGGGGGCCCTTTAAAGTAAGTCTATAAGTCAAGAAGGCAGAATTATATATCTTAAAAATGTTGGATTAGTTCGGGGGCCAACAGAATCTTTCACCATGAATGAGGTATTAGTGGGAGCCCTTCAAAGTAGGTCCAAAAGTGAGGCAGGCAGAATTATGTGTCTGAAAAATGTTGGAACAGTTCGGGGGCCCCCAGAGTCTTTCAGCATGAATGAAATATCAGTGGAGGCCCTTCAAATTAAGTCCAAAAGTGAGGCGGGCAGAATTATGTCTCTGAAAAATGTTGGAACAGTTCGGGGGCCCCCAGAGTCTTTCAGCATGAAAGTGGCTGGGATGTTTAGTGTATAGATGGAGGTGAACTTATTAGGATGAAATGTTTAATAAATCTTAGTATATGCTAGCGGAAGGTTGAAAAAAAAAACAGCCATTTCAGTATGTCAAATTGTCAATGAAATAAGATAATGTGGTAGTGGTTAGACAATATCTATATTTATTTGTTTGTGTATATCTGACTGCTGTGCAAGGCCCTTCAATGGTGGACTAAAGTAACTTGAGATTGATACAATTTTAATTTGTACTGATAAGGTAATATTAAATAGGCATAATAAACTGTGTCTGAGTCTGACTGAGTCTTTTATGCTTTTCCAAGTGTAGGCACATTAGTGAAATCTGTGGGCTTTAATTGAGTACATACTTCTCAATCTACCCTGGTAGCCTACCTAATTTCACATAAATCAGACAGGCAATAGCCAATGATATATTTAGCTGAAACAAGAATAGAAGATTTGTCCAATAAACCAACATAAATTTTCAACTGATGACCATTGACCAGCCCTATTAAATGACGTCGGATGGTGCGGGTAGGGCCCCCAGCCTTCCTGTTCCTACGGGCCCCACAACCTTTAGTTGAGCCCCTGTGCAGAAGTGTAGTGAGCAATTGTAATGCCTGAGCCTGAACTTATCAAATCATACATTGACTCATTTCTAAGCATTTTTTTTCTCTCCATTCATTTAACAGACAATGGAATTCTTGGATGGCATCGAGGACATTCAGAAAACAGCCCTTGCCTGGGATGAGGTCGTCCTCTCGTTCATGAAATTGGAAGATTCGGCATCTGGCGGTTCACCAATTGATTCTCCCGACTTGTCCGTAAGTACTTTTATTTAAAAGTTCAGTTCTAATTGAGGAGACATAGCAACCACACAAGAGCTGATACATTTTACGGACCATACCATCTTGTGCAGCAAGCTGACGATAATTCATTCAGTATGTGAGAATTTAATTGCTCCTGAAATTTGTATCATTCTTCTTATTCCTTACACAGGAAGGCCTCCGCACGCCCATCCTGAATGTTGTGGCATTCAACATGTTCGGAGTAGAGGGAGCCACTTTAGCGGATCGACTTGACTCTGGCTCCTCTCTCGGACTCAGTGCACAAGATTTGCAAGATGCTCATCAAATATTGCAGCTTGTGTACAATACCACCAAGTGCTTTGACCTTAAAGTTATAGGTTATGAAACCTATGAGGAGGCTGTGGCGAATATGAAGGAGCTCCAAAAGACAAATACTCTTCTTGGCGGTAAACACAACATTCTTTTAAATCTCTTTTAACATTTTGTATGCAATCTATCTAGCTGTCTATTTCTATGAAAGAGTACTAGCACCCCCTGTCCTGCTTTGCTTTGTCCAAGTTCTTTGTCATCTCTGTCTCTGTCCTGCTATTCTCAGGTGTTCAGGGGGGGGGAGGGTTGGTCTAGTGGTAGCATGCTGGGCTGCCAATCGCTGGGTCCTGGGTTCGAATTCAGCTCTTGCTGGTTCACCTGTGCCTATGTTGGACGCCTGTTTCAATCATCCTTTGCCTCATTGCCATGTCCTCCCCCTGTCCTAATTAGCCTACCAAGTGCATAAATACAGGACGCAAAGCCCCAATCATCCATCCATCCTTTCAAACCTCTTCTCATCCTTTCTTCCTCTACTTACCTCTTTTCCTTCCCTGTTTTCTTCCCCCATAGTAAGCACTTTCAACCATCTTTCACGTCATCTATGTGCTGTCCTGTCGTAAGTACCCTTAAAATGTATAAATACACAGCTTGCATTCTATGCATTCATCCCTGTCATATATGGGAACTTATATCTTACAAGAATGGCCAAGGGCCTTTCACCAATACCTTCACCATTGCAGTCGGTCATTTCTGCTGAATAGAAATCTGACAGCTTACTCACATTATTCTTCATTTTCTTTCTTCCATTCTTAATGTTTATTTTCTAGTTTATATATATTTGGCAAATAAGAATGCTTCTTTGTATCAGATACAATGGAAAATCAAATCTAGCATGGATCGATCAAGAAATTATATTAACCTTTCTTGATAGCAAATTGTATAAGCCTCTGAGAGGTAACAACTTATGTTATTTCTTAGTCATTAAATAAGCCTCTTTGAGTAACATATGGTGCAATTATGAACTGGGACGCACATACGATGCCACATAAACATTTGAATAGCGACATACTAATTTTTCAGATTTGAAAATAATGAAATTCTTTCATTCATATTTTGCAATTTTTACTTGCAGGCATCGTCTTTGATGCTCTTCGGCCTACGCAACGGGGAAAGAGGTCCATAGACAACACCACGTTGGATTACAATTTGGGGGCCATGGTTCAATTACACAATTCGCATGGATCCTGACGTAGGAGCAGGAGGCTCAATTGCTGCTTTGTAAGTTAGAACCAAACTAAACCATTATGATGTAAAATTTGGTTTGAGGTTTAAATACGAATGAGTCAATAAATATACATTTTTGTGTCCGAGAGCAGGGCCTCGGGCCCTTTGTCGTCTTCAATGGGATTGTCATATCAAAGTTGGTGTGGATCGAAAAGCATTTCACAGATGCAAGAACAACCCAAAGTTATGATGCCATTATGATGCCCAGTGTTTACACTGTTGCACTAGATGCCCTGGCTTTAATCTTATGTCTCACTGCTCTAAATAGTTAACTTTAATCCCCCAAATTCCTCCTTGCTCAGCAGACGATTTCTGAGAAGCATCTTCTTCTTCTTCCCTTTGGCCCTTCCGCCCTGAGACAAAGTGGGTTGCACCACAACCTGAGATTTATGCTTCAGCCAATTACTAAAGATAGACAGATAGACACATAGACACATAGATAGACAGATAGATAATTGATAGGTAGATTGATATATCTATGGATAGAATGCAACTTTTAACAATTTATAGAGATGTGTTAATGTAATGATCATATCCCATTGAGTTATAAGGGTTATTAAATTGCTCGAGGACACGGTGCATGCATTGCATGCTATTTTTATTATTATAGGCCTAATGTTTTAAGTTTACATAACTAAACCAATATAAATGGGTATTATTCTGTCCCACTACTGTGCCTCAGGAATCTGTAAAGGCAAGGCTACACATAATTGATTTTTAGATTCTTGGATCCTCTAGAGGAAAGTTTTCTAAGGTCGGTCTGCAGGACAAGAATATAAAGCTGCATGCTCAATTTTTTATGGCGTCAAAATTAAATTAATTGTAAGGTAATTTTAAGCTTCTTTTTTGTCATCAGCAGAAACCTGTTTGGTGGGTTTGATTCGAGAGCTGAGAGTCAATTATGTCTGGCCCAATTATCATGTAGAGTTCTCTCACCAGGGGCTTGGTGAGCAAGTCTGCTATACTGTGTCTATAAATAGCACACCCTACACCCAGCTCTGAAAGCTGGCTGTGTGAAGCTTCCCCAACACCTTGGCCCTTGGCTAGAGGTTGCAATCTTTGGCTGAATCTTCTAAGGTGCTGGATAATAAGCTAAACACACAATACAATGTATCTGAACTTCCACATTTTGATGTTGGGGTGCAACCCATACGAGGTGCACTTAGAAACGTGAATGTAGATCTTCCCTTTCAAGATCAGTGATGTGTGCTTCTCACTTCTAAATGTAAATTATTTGCTTCCCTTTCAGCCTGAACAACCCGAATCCACGAGCCAGCTTCATAGACCATCTGCGATACCTCCGTGGATTTACGTTGATGCAAGATTTGGTGGACCATGGTATTCTGGAGGCATACGGAATGAAGAGAGATGAGATCCCTGCCGTCAGCCTGCATCAAGTGCCCAGCCCATGTTGGAGTGAAGATCTGTAAGTTTGCAACCCGCTTCATTTATAAAAAAATGTCAGTAACTGCTTTCAAATTAATACAACGATTTTAGAGTCTCTTCTCATATTTTTAATGACAATGAGAGTGAAAGCACATAGTCAGAATGTGTTTTCTTATTCTTTTAAAATGTATGATAATATTGACACACTGTAATTGAGTAATATGTCATTTCGAGTAATATCTGAAATACAAATAACTTTCAACGCTGAATACAAGTTGTACAAGACTATAAGGCTTTCTCGAGAAATTTCAGCATAATTTTAGTCCATGATAATATAGAAAGTACATAGTACTAGTCTGGTCAAGTACCTATAAGGAGGTTAGCATATTCTGTGCTCTGATTTGCTGAGAGAGCAATAAGTGGGGTGGGATATCCCTAATTGACAATATGATTTTGGCGTTGATTGAAAGTTTTGATATTTCTTGTGCATAGAATAAGCTATGTGTCAATATGAGCCACATGAGCCACTGTAATGAATATTATTAACACATAATTAACTGTTACGTTATCTTTACATTTTAGGTACTCTTACTACGGAGGGTTCATCGTGGCTCTTCTCATGGTGTTTGTCTGGCTCTGCATGATGGCTGTTGGTATCGTCAACCTGGTATCAGACAAGGAGAAGGGAATTGCCATGGTAAGAAAGATTTTTCATTGCTGTTAAAGTTACTGTCATTACAGTGACTGAATCTTGTTTTTCTGTATTTTCATGAATCCAATAACCCTACTCACAGTGGAGAACTCGTTGTGACAACTTATGTTGCTTTGAGACCCACCAGTCAAGAAATGAAGTTTGAATTTAAAACTTTTGCCCATTAGGCACGAATTTCCAGCTGTCGACAAATAATTTGCTGTTGCCATTTATTTGGCAATGACTGCTCTAATCAAACCAAATAATTTTATTTTGAGTCACGGGTAGTCACAAAACAAGCTTCATCCACCACTCCACCAGGCCTAGTAAACCGACAGTAATAACCGCACTACCGGGATTAAAAAGTATAAATTGGAAATATGAAATTTACTATCAGATTAAATATATGTCAAGAGGGACGCTGTATTTTATTTACTAAATTCTTTAAAAACTGGAAACCTTCCATTTCTTCTCCACGGCATTTGTGTCCGTGGTTTGTCGCATGATAAAGAGATTGAAGGTGTCTTAGAGAAAATTAATAATTCTTCGTCAATTGTATTTCAGTCTCTTCAAGTTATGGGCATGAACAGTTCGATCAGTTGGTGGTCCTGGTTCATATCCACAATGACAGGAATGGTCGTCATGTCTTTTGTCATCTGCCTTTTCTTGAAATTTGGCCAACTCCTGCGTCTGGCTGATCTGCTCGTCCTATTCGTGATGTTGATTATTTACTCATTCTCTGTTTGTATGATGTGGTAAGTAAGTTTCTACATAACTAGTTTGCTTCATTTATTTTAATCTATGTTTTGACATCTATACAACAGTCTAAAAAATTTCAGACAAAATTGGTTTTTTAGATTCAAAATGGTTTTTTGAAAAACCAATTTTGTCCCGACAGTTTTTAGAGTGAAGTTTACTTAAAAATGAACGTCTACGGCTTATTGGCTGACATACCCAAAAAACAGTTGACACAACAGACATGCATTAAGCATTTAGAGCTACGGCAGGATTTCACGCAGGATTTTACGCTATACAAATTAGATTTATTATTTATTATGTAAAATTAAGACATAATACTGCATTACTGTCATGTAACAAGTATAAGAGGCTTAAGAGCTCATGTCAAACAAGATGTGAATAATCAGCATATTGATGAAATTGCTTTGTCAAATCTAGCTTGTCATAATGCATAAAGATCTTATACATTTAAGCGTATTTCTTTTAGTGTGGAGACATTGAACAAGCTCAATTTAGGTCTAAGAAAGGTGTGTCAATGCGGTAGATATTTAGAGTGGCTCCTCTGTATAGAAAGACGGAGATCCATCCTCCTGTCTTGTGTATCCGAAGCGTGACCCAGCCAGGCTCCTTAACATTTTCATAAACGACAATAGGGGGTAGAACAAGTAACATAAATAAAAATGCTGTAATTGTATTAAAGGCAAACAGGCCTGATTGTTCATCTGATTTTCATGTCGTTTCAAAATCATCAACTCTTTTTCTTTTTTAGCTATTTGGTGAGCGTATTCTTCCGCAAGACAACCCTTGCTGCCTTGGTTGGTTTACTTGCCTATCTCCTATCCTGTCTTCCGTATATCATTGGATTTAACATGGAGTTCTCGATGGTTTTACCACCTTATGCAAAAGCAATCATAGTAAGTTAACATACTACATATTTTGCTGAATTAGAAGTGCAAGTTGCATGTAAAACCACCATGATTCAGCACAGCAATTTTCAGATCTGGATTATTCCATAGTATTTATTTCATTATTACATTATTGGAATGTGGTTGTCTTCACACGTGTTTTACTAGTTTTCCTGCTCATTGAAGTTTCAAAAAGTTGAGGATATTCTACTGGAAGGGCAAGGCTGCCGTGGATGATTAAGCTGTTCACTTCTTTCAAAATGCTAGAGCCTACGCAAAATATTTCACACATTAATTGAATATTTTTGTTTTCAGTGCTCATTTGCTACATCGGCATTCATGACAGCTTGCTACGAGTTGGTCTACCAAGAGCAGAGATCCTACGGAGTACAATGGGGTAATGTCAATGATAAGATCAGTGCCGATTTCACTTACATGTACGCTATGGGGATGTGTCTATTGGATGGCATGGTCTACGGAATCATTGCATGGTACATCGCAAATGTATTCCCAGGTGAGAAAATATCTGTCGCAAATAATCTGTTAATAAATCGATCTTCCAGGATTCTTCTTATCAATCATTGTATTGAGCTATTACTGTATCTATTTAATGTATCTGTCAATCAATAATCAACCAGCCAATACAATCAATCTATCCATCAATCTATCAATTATCAACCAACCAATCAACCTGTCAATAACCCATCTATCTATCTACCAGTCTATCTATCATTCCATCTATCTATCTGTCTATCTATCTGTCTATCTCGTTCCATCCATCTGTCTAGTGGTTACTACCAATTCTACCCCACCATCTATCGTTAACCAGTCAATCAATCAATGAACCAATTCAATTAATCAATCAATTAAACAATCTATTTAAGCAGTGTATGCATGTGTCTATTAACTATATATTGTACTTTCTTTGTACACTGGCTCATATTTAAACTAAATAACTGTCTTTCCAATGGACAGTAACAGTTAACGGTTTTCCATCCATGAAAATGTCATTATATTTTGCATCGGCATAATTTCAGGACCGACAGAGACAGCCCAACCATTCTATTTCTTCCTGAAGCCATCCTACTGGGGTTTTTGCAAGAAGAGCGACCACAACTCAAACAAAATACACTTCACCAGTTACAACAGGAGTCTATCAGAGGAGGCTGCTGCACATGGTATGAATGATATACTTTTTTAAAGAATACATTTCTACCATCGTTGAGATATTTAATCACTTAGGGAAATATTGCCCTGCATTTGCATAAATACAAGGAAAAACATATTATAATAATCCTTGGGGAGATTTTGTCAAACAAATTTTGATTAGGTGGCTTATGACTTATAAGATCAGTTTTGCTATCTTTCGATGAGAGTTGTGTCAGAACAAGGAAGGAACTGGCCATGAAAGAAAAAATGGATAGTAACTGTTGTCAACCAGCACTTACTTGATTTGATTTTATTTGCCAAAATGTGGCCAGCATAGCACATAAAATCAATTAATACACTCATCAACCAATTTATCTCTAGTTTACCCTTGAATTACTTTTTCTCAACAAATACTACAAGGTTTTTTCGAAAAGTAACATTAAGAAGTATTAATAACATTATTAGGTTGACTCTACTTCAGAGGGGTTCTCAAAAGACCAAATAATCAATCTTATTTGCACTAGGGAACTTTCAATATTTAAGTCTTCTCCTTTTTTTTCAGTGCATGGAGAGGCAGATCCTGAGCTGCCCATTGGAGTTTCCCTCCACAAGTTGCGGAAGGTCTACAAGAAGGGCAAGGCTGCCGTTGACGACTTTACCGTCAACTTCTTTCAGAATCAGGTCACCGCTTTCTTGGGACACAACGGAGCAGGAAAGACCTCTACCATGTATGTTTATGACATTACAACAGGCTCATGTGATTGATCCAGTGTTAATTATACAGGATAGGCCTGTATGACCTCTTCTGTGCAAGCAGTGCTCTAATTGAGAATTGGGAATTGGTGTTCTGAGACTGTTGAATAGTGCACCAAAGTGTTCACATGATTTATTACATTGAAAGTAGTTAAAGTTGTAATGCTTAGTTTGCATAACACATGACTAACTGTAATGGACTTCCAAAGGTCGAGATTGAACTTTATTTGTTTAATTAAACTTATACTTTCAAAAATAATATTAAATTGTTACAAATATTTACTATAGCTATCATGTTCTAAATATTTCTTCTGTTTTTCCAGCCACATGCTAACAGGAGTATTTGAGCCAACTTCGGGCAAAGCTTTCGTTAATGGCAGGAACATCCTCACACATATGAAAGACATCCGAAAAAGTCTGGGCTTCTGTCCCCAATATGACATCCTTTACGATTTGTAAGTATGATTTAAAACCATGATTTATTATATTTAGTCCAGTGTTGTAGTCGAGGCCGGGACATCTGAGACTGAGACTGAGACTGAGGCCATCAAAATGTGGCCATTAGGCCATGCCACGAGGACGAGGCCGGTCCTGAGGCCTCCAACACTTGCCCAAAGACACCCGAGACCGAGACAAGGCCAAGGATCAGGCATCCAAGACCAAGACAAAGGCTAAGGCCATCAAAATGCTGGCCTCCAGACCTCCAGCACTGAATTATTTGCAAAAGAAATATTCAACATAACTAGTCTCTGTAACATGTGGATAAGTAAGCAATACTAAACAGCAAAACTTGGTGATCCTTTTTTGATGATTTATTATGGCTGTTTTTGTTTTCAGCATGACAGTAGAAGAACATTTGGAATTCTACCTCAAATTGAAAGACAAAAGAATTCCAAATGAGGAGTGCAAATTGGAAACCCAGAGGTAAGTGGATAAAATGTTACTTTGCATGGAGAAACTTATTGCCAATATATATTATCCACAAATTGTATATTAACAATATCACATCATTGATTTATTTCAGGCTGCTGGAACTGATGGGCTTGGAGAGGTCAGCAAAGCAGCAGGCCGTCCATTTGTCAGGAGGGCAGAAACGGCGTTTGTCCGTTGGCATAGCTTTCTGCGGAGGCTCCAAGGTGGTCATTCTGGATGAACCCACAAGTGGGGTTGACCCTGCAGCTAGGAGATGTATCTGGACATTGTGGTAGCTAATACAGAAGGTTAGCAACCAGTGAATAACATATTCTTTTAATGAACTTCATATTCTTTCATATTATCAGAACATAGAAATGCAGAAGTTAATCCGTTGACATTTATAAAAAAGAACTATGATGTGGCGCTAGCTGAAATAAAATTCCATCTCTCATGTGAAATTCAGACATAACATGTTGAATGTCATTGCAAATTTTTTTTTTTGTGAATGTTCCATGTATGTGACACCTAAGTGATAGACCATTTTCACTTTTTCTATGATATCATTTTCACTTTTTCTATGATATATTTTTAAAGCTAGGGAGATTTGCAAATTTTGGTTTCTCATAACCTTTGATGCTATATTTACATTTCTTTATATTTTCAGGTAGAACTATCATCCTCAGTACTCACCATCTTGACGAGGCAGAAATCATTGGAGACAGAATTGTAATGATTCATCAGGTAAACTTATTACGTTATTAGTATGTTGATTGTAATATGTACGATACGTAAGCTCTAAGCACCTTCAACTCATCATCTCACTGCATATCCTCATTCATTCCTTGGTACCCCTTGCACGTGTCGGTTTCATTGACTTTGGGGGTCTCCTTCATAATTACATTCATCATAAATATCATCACTCCATTAATTGTATGTATGAATGTGAAAATGTATACCCAAGTAATTATGAAAATAAATAATGTCTGTCTGTCTGTCTGTTTGATTACAAAATTAATGAAATGCCCAATCAAGCACAGATGACATTGATATTCTGAGAAAACAATTTAACTGAACAAAATCATTTTGGATTATGAGTCAAAAACTTACTCAATTTTGTATACTTAACAGGGAAAATCTGTATGTGTGGGATCCCCCATGTTCTTGAAGAACTACTACGCCAGTGGATACCATTTGACTGTTGCCAAAGCGTTGCTCGCCAAAGAAAAGGACAATGATGCGGACTACAAGGATTCTTTGTCTGATCAGAAGGCTACAAGTAAGCAGACCTACATACAATATTCACATACACATAGTTAGAAGAAGTGTGACTTTACAGTAAATCACAATTATATTATTTGGTCTTGAATGGAAAAAATATTTATTCATAATATGATGTAGGTACAGCAGAAAGTTATTGAAGACCTGGACCCACTCTCCAGGACAAACTTTGTCGTTATCAGGTGGGTCCAGGAGGAAAAAAAATTACTTCATAAGGCGTAATTATGATAAGATGAAGGAGAACATATGTTCATCATAAAAATACCAATCATTATGTCGATAACCTCTGAATGTGGCAGGAGCGGGAGTCCTGAGGCAAGCTTATTGAGCACTGTTTTATGGGCAAAGTAGCAACTTAAATGTATAACTATTGGGTTCGTAACCTGGTGGGCTGAATACAAAGGTAAAATGCTATTATGGGCAAAATGTGAAACAGCAATCAAGCAGCCATCAACAATTTTCATCAAAACTAATCTTTTATTACTCGTTCTAGGTCTGTGCAAGTCGTCAGAGGTGCTTAGCTTCATAAGGAGGACGATCCCTGATGCGCGCCTGGTGGAGGAGATTGGAACCGAAATGACTTTCATCCTGCCTGTTGCGGATGATTACGTGGTTCAAATGAAGAAATTGTTTGGTGAACTCGATAAGAGCAAAGCTAAACTGTTCATCCATACTTACGGGCTGACTGACACCACACTGGAAGAGGTAGGCTATTCCTGAGTAGTCTTTTGTGCAATCTAAAAACCGAGCTGACGATCCTATGAAGCTCTTCACTGAGTCACTTTTCCAGGGTTCCCACTCAACCTGGAAAACCTTGAAAACCTGGAATTTTGGGTTGTGCTTTTCCCAGCTTGGAAAAACCTGGAAAATGTTATATTTCCACCAAAAACCTGGAAAAGTCTGGAATTTGGGGTTCTCTTGCCAAAATTTAAAGTCCAACAAATGTGGACTTCGACAACTGTCCGGCGCAAAATCAGTTTGAAAGAATTGCAGGTTTAGACCTCGAAAATTGGGTTTGGCAGCCTTGAAAACCCTGGAAAAAAACCTTGAATTTGAACTGTGCAAAAGAGTGGGAACCCTGCTTTTCGCCTTGGTCAAAACTCAAAATAGTGCTCAAGCAAGTGTTATGTTATGTCCACCGATGTTTTGTATAATGTGTATTTTCTTCAGGTCAAAATTGTAGAATAGTACAAATACAATAGAAATTTCCAAAAAATAGCAATAATCTCATACATATCATGATCCTCTCTGAGAGTTTTAGGATTCTATTTGAAAAGTCTGTGATAAATTTATTATGTAAGATAATCACAGAAATTCATTTTATTCCTCCAAACTAAAGTTCCACTTGACTGTTCTATACTAAATTGAAAAATGTCCCCAATAAATTGTCAAATGAGGATTTTCAAAGCCAGATGCTTGTTAAAAATAGAATATGCCTTTGCCGTAATAAAAGATACAGTCGGGTATGTATTTTTCTAATGATATAATTGTAACTTCGATATAAAACTTGAAAAACATCTCTTCAGATTTTCCTGAAAGTGACCCATGCAGCTGAAGAAGGACAACCGCTGGATCCAGAAAGTTTGAAAAACTGGACTATGATGAAGGACGAAGAGAACCCGAACATGACGGACGGAGACAATGCTTCTATGCTGAGTAAGTTGTGCTTTTAATCGCTTTTGTTTGGATGGTTGATTTGGTGAGACAACAACTTATTTACACATTGACTTGTTCAAAAAGGTCACACGGAGGCACTCCGAGACAGGTGCTATCAAATCTTAGGCTTGGAGATATAACTATTCAACCACATATTTCACACGTCCACAAATTAAACATTGTTAAATATGCATTATTTACAAAATTCTTGGTTGCTTGCTTATTAGTTAATTATTACATATTTCATTCAGTCTTCAACTTTTTCAAACCAGCTATGATATGATTGGTTATTGCAAGAACACCCTCCTTGCTCCAAAACTAATTCCTACTTTATTGGAAGCAACAGTCTTTTCATTCCATGATAATTATCCTATTTTTTCCAAATTAATAGGTTACCCACACAGAAGAAGGGGCAGCACAGTCAGTTCCTCAACAATGTACAGCAGTAACTCTGGCAGCACAGTGGACTCAGAAGCACCTGCTCTGCCGCCTAGACCTCCGAGACCGGACTTCAAGCGAATTGGCTCCATGAGTGCAGAACAGAGAATTACAGGATCAGCCCTGAAGATGGAACAGTTCAAGGCCTTGCTCATCAAACGATTCCACCACTACATGAGGAGCAAGAGAACCTACATGGCCCAGGTACACCCAATAATAATTATTAAAGGGATGACCATTTAATATCCAGGGGGCTTGGAGTTTTTTTAAATAAATTATTTCTTGCTCAGTCTTGGTGAAATTAATAAAATTCTTTTTGGGCAGTCTTGAAATAAATTATTTTTGCCAGGGATGTTTGTCAATAAGGTGTTGCTTGACTTAGGAATGAAATTCAGGGACTTCGTGCAGTTGAAGTAAATAAATATTGCAACAGTTACCGTGAAATAATAACTTTCCCACCAAGGAAAGCTCCAAGCCCCCCCCCCGGAAATTAATTGCTCTTGAAAAACTTTTGAGGGGTCCGAATACGGAGAGCAAAATATTATTTGTTCTAAGTTTGATATGCAAATGAATGACAATGGCGTACCCAGACAAGTGCAATAATTTTGTTCTCTGAAAAATGAGGCTGACTTAATCCAATATTTTTTCTTTCAAGGTGGTCTTGCCAGTCTTGTTTGTGCTGATTGCCATGGGAAGTACCAAAATGAGACTGCCACCGTGGAGAGGAGAACCAAAACCGTTTTACATCAACCGGCACTACTACTCTCCTGGATCTAGCATGTTTTTCAGGTAAGCGGTTGGTAAGCTGTAAAAACGTAACATTCAAAGTTGAAAGAGTCAAATTCTTTATATGAATCAACCAATATCACTGCTTCGGCAGAAGCAGAAGCCTTGTTTCACATGCGCCCAAGAACTACAAATAAAGAAATTGATGAGAGTCTCTGGGAAAAAAGGTCTCCTAGTGATGCCTATTTGACAATGACTGGGAGACCAAATCTATCCACTGGGAGACCATTGGACAAAGACTCAACATCGCAGGGAACCCCTTTGATAGCCAATCACAGATCGACGAGATTCGGGATATCCCCACTTCTGTCTACAAGTGTCTCCTAAAAATCCATACATTGTGGCTTTACAAGTTGCCAGCCAGTAAATTATATCATCTTATGAATAAACCTGATATTTTTACCCTTTCTTACAGAACATTGGACAACACTGGAATCAATAAGGTTATGACACAGGAGATGAAAAATGGCATAGTTGGCGTTATGTGTATGCCGCAAGTTCCTGGACAGTATGTATATTTTCCGTTTGAATTAATTTGAGTTTGTTTAGTCGCTGATATACTTTGCACAAACCTCAATAATCGCCCAATACTTCCTGTAAAATAAATGTCTTATAGATGAATGTTAATTTGACCATTATAACAGAGTAACAGAAAATTGTTATCCACACATGCAATACACTAAATAATTGATATAGCGACTTTATTTTAAATACATAAACTTGGTTATTTTTAACAAAACAACTATGAAACATCAAGTGTTCGAGGGCAATTTGACTTTCCTCTGCTGTTAGATAAAAAAGAGACAAGATAAGAAGTTTAAAATACATATTGTTCAAATTTTTCACAAAATGTCCTTGATTGTCTGTTGTCCACAGTGAAGCATGTAATTACAACTCGACCTACGACTTTGCACCGATTTATGTTGAGCCGAATATCCGCCAGCTGTGGGATGATCCCCCAAAATGCAGCTGTGATGGTTCCTACCAGTACTGCCCGGAGGGAGCAGAGGGAAAACCGGCCCCAAAAATGAGACTCAAATCAGGAGACACATTGGTCGACTACACTGGACTAGAAATTGACACGGAAGATTACATCCTCAACTCGGACTACCACTGGCCATTTAGACAGTCAGTTACCAGTCTTTACATCTATTAATATATTCATATTTGCTAAATGTTAAAATCGTGTATATTTATATTATTATACAAACAAAAGTTTGCCTCAAATTAAACTTGATCTCCTTTTGGACAGTGCTTCTGTGAATGCTGTTATATTATTATAGAATGTAGATAGCACTATGTGAAATACATAATTTTCAGTACTTTTCTAACCAAACAATGCAATTTGCACAGGTTCCGAGACAGGTCATTCCGTCTGGGAGGCTGGTCATTTAACAGGACGGAGGAAGGCAGGCCAGCATCAACAATTTGGTTCAACAACAAAGCTCACCAAGCCATTGTCATCAATTACAACGCACATACAAACATGGTCCTCCGGGCGTATCTTAAGGGCAAGTACGGTGATCAGGCGAATGTTGGTAAGTTGAAACTGCTAATTCATTGGGGGGGGGGGGAATGATGGGGTAACTAAAGTTACTATGTATTTAAGTTGCGATGTCATTAAACTTTACACTTTAAATATTCTTTTTCGAAATAAGTTAACTATGGCATAATTCTTGGATTAGAATGGGATTGGTTTTTAAAACATTTCCAATTAATTTGGTCCCCCCCTCCATCCAGCTTGTAGGTCATCAAAGTTCTGGCAATGGTTCTATTGATTGTCTCAATGTTGCATGTTTTTGTGTATGTGTGTCTAAGTTGTAAAGGAATTTATTGTAAAGATATTTATTGTAATGTGCATCAGATGCATCTGGTGTTGTGCATGGTCCATCCTGTGCAGCTGTCTAGTTCAAAATCATAAATATTGTGAAATATTTTTTCAAACAGGTTTAGGGTTAGCGAACCACATTCTGCCTCTCCCTGCAGATCGAGCCAGTCTTGGTGCTCTGTAAGTATCACATTTTCTGTGTTATTACACCTTTTTGGATAAATTTATTTTGGTTATATTCACTTTACTTTTCAGCCCAACAAATATTACATCAGTTATTGTGTTCAATCAATTATTCTAGAGTGCCCACTAAAGCTCTACTAGTATCATGTTGGATTTTTTATGTAATTTTACATAATATAAAGAACATAACTTAAAATTAACTCAATTTCCTCATAGAAACATTTCAGTAGGCAAATTTTATTTAGAATTACAAATATGTGTAATTTAGTCAGGTCAGAGTAGATTTGCCTGTGATTGGTTAATCTTCATCTGATGTCATAATAAAACTTATGACATTTACTACAACACAACGCGTTTGTTGTCAGCCAAACCGAGCTTCCAGGAACACAAGCCAGTATCAAGCACAAATGTGTAATTTGGTCAGATCAGAGTAGATTTGCCTGTGACTGGTGCACACGTTTATAACTAAATTTCTATCATAATTACTGCAAATACTGGCTCTTTAATTAAATTTCTATCATACAATTATTTGCACATTCTTCTTTGTACTTTCTCAAGGTCTGTTTAATTCACATTTTCCAACCTTTACAGCTTCGAAAACCTGGCAGATGCAGGAGTGGCCCTGATCCTCATGGCTGCCTTATGTTTTGTGCCTCCCGGTTTCACCAACTACCTCATCAATGAACGTGTCAACAAGGAGAAACGACTGCAGTTCATCTGCGGAATAGGAACGAGTCTTTATTGGTTCACTGCCTTCATGTGGGACATGGTGAGAGCATTAACAAAGTTATAGTGTCCATTCAGTTTTGACTCAAAAGAAAAGTTAGTGAGCTCTCTGGTAGTCTCTGCCTCTCTTCTGCCTCTGCATGGGCTTCGTCCTTCCCAAGTGCCACCCTTTGGTGTTTGTTTATGTTAATATAAACATTGATTCGAGTTTACAAATGTTAAAACATTTAAATGTAGTTTTTCATTAATATTTTGATTCTTCATTTACAGCTCAGTTACCTGTTCACTGTTGCCTTGGTCATTGGAGTAACCTTTGCCTTTGGAGTGCCCATGTACACAGCCAGGGCCAATTTACTGGCTTTCAGTGTAATCCTCGTGCTATTTGGGTAAGTTAAAGATATTTATTGCACCTTAGCTTAACTTGGCTTAGCATCAACAAAATGCTACACTAAAGACTAACTAAGGATGCACAGAACCTATTTTACCCTACATACCACAAACATTCTTATGGCTTAATCTTCTTTGTGTTGAGGTGGTTAACCAAAGACATACTTATGATCCTAATGACACTTCTGAAAATAAATTCTACTGTTATTTGCCTGGTTGGAAACTATTATCAAACTATACAGCCAATTGGGTTGGCCTAGACAACTTTTGCTAATATTCTACATGGTTGAAATTTGATTTCCAGCTGGGCTTCTATCCCCATGGAGTATCTCCTCAGTCGGTTCTTCCAAGATGCCTCCGTCAGCTACATGGTGCTCTTCTTGATCAACCTCTTCATCGGAATCAACACAACCGCATCTATGTTGTTCTTCAGTATGCCTGTCTTCAATGATACTGCTGTAAGTTTCTTCTAAAATAAGCTACCTAATCTTTTCAGGCAAATTTTGTTATGCATGGATCATTATGTCGTGCAGTTGCGCTCAAATCTTTCATGAAGTGAAATTAATAAGCCATATCATTTGTTTTCATATGAATGTCAAAAACATAGTGTGCAGCCTATACTCGTATCAAAGAAAATATCTCACAGTATCATAAGAAACTTTTGATAAGATGTTCAGCTGATGCTGTAGAAGCTTCGAAGTAAAATGCACAATTTAACAGATGCATAAAAACCCATCAAAATGTTTTTGACCAATATTTTCCCAAAGATTGGTATTGGCTAATTAATTACTAGAGCACCATAGCCCTGTCCCTGCACAGTGCTCTCCTAACAGGGCATATATTGATGTGGTAGGAGCCTCTAGGAGGTTCTCTGTCGGGACCAGTCTATACTCATTGTACATATTCCCACGACAAAGATTTGCAATATTTACTTGCATTGGAAAGCTGCAGTATCCTAATAATGAAATATTTTATCCCACTAACTTACTAATTCATCTTTTTTGCAGCTCATCTTGTACATGAAGGCCATTCTGGAAAAGGTGTTTCTGGTATTCCCCCAGTACTGCTTGGGGGATGCCCTCCTCCGACTGTCCACCAACCAACTTCTTACTGAGGTCTTGGAGAGTTTTGGCCTCGTGGGTTACAAGGAGCCATTCAGCACGGACATGATGTTGTGGCATTGCGTCGTTATGTCGGCCGAGGGTCTCCTCTTCTTCTGCATTTTGATGTTGTTGGAAGCCAGGCTCTTTGTCATCACTGAGTAAGTCGGTTGTCAGTCACTGAGATAAGCTTCGTCCTTTTTAGGACAAATGTGAATGGGGATATCTGCACTGTAAAAATGTGTTAATTGTTTCGTCCTCCATCACACACAGTTAGTATCACACTTAGCAAACTGATCATTTTATCTCCAATTTAAAACACCCAGAGTCAAGATCAAATCTACAATTGGAATTGGAAAAACATGATGATTAAGATTTTGATGTTTTATTTTGCTAGTGCAAATACATTATAACATATTGTCGTAGCAGTCATTTGCATGAAGAAAATAATTTCGAAGTGAGCTACAGGGGCTTCTCAGTGCTCAAAGGCAATGAGTGTTGCTGCTGAGGAGCCTCAATATTAGTCATAGGCCTACTTAATAAATCTATGACTCTCATATATTCTTCAGTCCAAGAGGAACAGGCAAGTCCCCAGATTACAAAGAAGACAGTGATGTGGGAATGGAGAGACAGAGAGTAGTCACCGGAGATGCTAAAGATGACGTCTTGGTCCTCTACAACATCACGAAAGACTTCCGAAGAGGATTTGACAGAATCAAGGCTGTCGACAATCTCTGCTTGGGAATACCCAGGGGAGAAGTGAGTAGGCCTATATCAATTAACAATTTTTGTCAAAAGCAAACTTTCACAAAGGGAAAATTATTGTATGCTCTAGTTGGACAATATGATGTATGAGGGATGAAACTTTGTTACATGAAAGTTGTTCTGCTTTATAAGACTTATAATATAATATTGCCTGGCCTCTCGGGTTTCAAAATAAATGTACTGTTCCATGTGTTTCTGGAATACAACTTGTCATTTCTGGGGACACAAATTTTCCATCTTTGCACACATTAAACATAAAATAATTTATAGATAGTCGCTAGTAATATCATATCTATTTGCAGTGCTTCGGTCTCCTTGGAATCAATGGTGCGGGAAAAACCACCACATTCAAGATGATAACAGGAGATCTGCAGCCTTCAAGTGGAGCTGCGTTGCTCAATGGAAAAATGTAAGTTACACGGTTTTAATTTGATTGTATCTATTATTATGGGTTAATTTTTCTGTGGTAATGAAACACGACAGTCAGTCAACTTCTTTGAAAGTTATTTTAACAAGCAGTCTGTTAATTAACTGGAATTGACAATGTGGAAATTAAATCGAAATTTGACAAATTAAAATATTTTCCATTAATTGTGATAACATACATGTAGCTCTTCCAGATTCCATTCGGTGGGTAACAGACACATTCCAGGCTTACTTGCAAACAAGCACTATAGATATTGTTTTTTCTTTCTGTACAGTATTTCTGAAGATGAAGGCAACATGGACCAAAATGTAGGCTACTGTCCCCAGTACGATGCCTTGGATGAGATGTTGACGGGACGAGAGATGCTCTTCTTCTACGGCCGACTTAAAGGCATCCCTAGGGATGCTTTGGAACAGGTAAACTATAAAAATAATTTTCTGATTTGAATAATTTTTACACTTTTTTTAAAAATGTCAACTTATTGTGTTATCTTTCAAGCTGGTTTCAGAAGTTCTAAATTATTATATAAATTTTAAAAGACCTGACAGCCATATTGGAAATTATCTGTGCAATAATGAATTGGTGTTCCCTCACTTTTACAAATACTCTTACCACTCAATAATCCTCAGTTATGAAATATAAATACAATTCCATCTCAGATCTTCAGCGGCAGCAGATTTCCTACGAGAGAGGGCGCTTCGAGCATTTAACTTCATGCGTGCGCGCTTGCTCTGCAACATGTCATCTTGTTGTTGGAGCAGGTCAGAAAAGCATTATTTGAGCTTGTTCGAGTAAGAACTTACGGCTCATTCTTCTTCAATCACTTGCTGTAAGTCCCGAGGATACGGGCATGCAACTTTTAGCAAGAGTTGTCATTTTCTCTTTGCTAATTTCGCTCTTGAATCACGAGCGTCCCTGGCAGTTGGTTTCTCCCAGGCTCTCCATTACGTCATGTCATCTTGACGGGCGAGCGGGTGGTTTTTTGCAATCACCTTGAGTGCTACACTGACCAGTGGGGTCCCATTAGTTGGACAAATGCCAGAGACTGACCATCTCTACTCCTTGTTGGAGCGGCTGCCCGAAATGGGCTTTTAATCTGCCGGCGATTTTCGCCATTTGCTATGTGCAGGCACGCTGCATTTCGTCTGCAGCGCTCTCAGCCAATCACAGCGCTCGTTACAAACGACCGCTAGGCTCTCGACCAATAGCGTCGCGTCTTACGACGTCTCCTTGACTCTCATTGGTTAATCGCCTTCTTCCTCAATCTTGCTCTTGCATACCAACATGGCGCTTGATCAGGGAAGGCTTGAGAGCTGCTTGGTTTTCCCCCTGGCACGACCGCTACCAGTTGGGTGAAGACATCTGAGTCTTCTGGTAAAAGCCCAACAATCGGTATTGAGGGGGAAGGCTTGTGACGGCCTGAATAACTTGCCTTTCCCAAGCGTTTCCAATCGCTGTGGAACTAGGTCACCATGACCTAATTTTCGAGCACGTCAGCCGAACTCTTATGTGTGTCAAATGGCCAGTCTGGAAGCCACAGAAACAGTAATTACTGGTTTCTGTCCTTTTCCATCTTTTGCAAGCTTTATTTGGCTCCATAAACACCTCCAAAGTTGAGAAATAGCCATTCCCTGCATTGCCGATTTTTGGCCAATCAGAGAGCAGCATTTGCTTTGCAATAAATGGCGGATCAGTGTAAAATGGTGACTGAGCGGACTGGGCCAGTTACACTGCTGAGCTTGGCAAAAGCACACTAGCACTGTTTAATGCCTTATATATAGCTCCATGTCAACAACAGCATATTCTTGCTGTTGCCAGCATAGCTTCTGCAGCAGTAGCCACCTCAAAATCTTGTCAAAGGGGTACCACTATGGAGTCTATGGTAGACAGATCCAGTGCTAGTGTCATGAATACATGTGAGTGCAATGGATAAGAAACTAATAGCATCACTAACCAATAGGCATGATATGCCAACTTGGTCACAACAGTGATCAAGCTTGCCTACATAGTCACAACAGTGATCAAGCTAATAGTATTAGTCACAACTGAACTTCCAATTGGCTAATTGACTGCCTCACTGCCATGAAACATAGCTCACAGACACAGTACCTTATGCCTTTAATGACTTTTAATGTCATGTGTTTTATGGCTTTATATGTCAGCATGTGCTTTAAAAACATTTCTAATAATAGTATAATACAGTGACAAAGAAGCACAGCCTCAAAGCAGGTGACAGCTATGTCAAGGCATTTCTATGTCAAGGCAATTCAGCTGACAGCCAACTCATAATTTGACATGCAAATATTGATGGCATGTATACCGGTTCAGGGCTGTCGTACCTTATGTGACTTGGAACACACAAAATATACGGCCTGTACAAATGTACATTTTGAATGAAGCTACTTTTACTGTTCAAGTAACGACTGGTCTGGTGTCCACAAAACGTTAAATTGACCAGGCAACAAACATTATAAGGACAAGCAAAGCTTTTGGTCAGCCTTCAAATTTGATGAACTTTTCAGACTTTCGTGTTCATTCAAATTTACAATTACATTGGGTTACCTTAATCATTATTTCCGACTGGCTTCATCACAGATGGGGCCAGGTCTACTTTTCAGAGAACAGGGAATTAAGGCAAGGTAATTCCAAATACAATGACAAAAGCTGATCAAGCAAATGTAAAACAATCTGATCGAACATATCTGATCAAAAAAATTTGCTCTCACTTATTTGAGCTCACATATTCTCTGGTGACTGTTAAACAGCACCTATATTTACCTGGTGGCACAAGTCAGTATACATTGCTAATGAGGATCTCACTGAACAATCAGTTTATACCTTTATTGCTAATTGAATGAAGGTCTCAAGAGTAATTTGTCAACTTGGTCTGTGCTGTTGGACACAACACAATATAATGTGCTCTTCAGAACCAACCAGTAAACAAGTAGGCCTATATATATCCACAGGACTGTACAGTCTGTTTGAAATAACACATGATATTTATACTGAATATCAATTGGCTGATACAGGAGTGTGCCTGTGGCCTATCTCTTACTCTACTGGCATCGTCTGCACTTGGCAGACATTCATTTCTTTGCTCTTGTCACATTTTTACAATATCGCCTCACCACTGCCGCACACAACCTGACCATATCAGGATTACTTCATTACACTGACCTGCTGGCAGTCAACCTTGCCGAAAGACTTCCAAGGAAAGACCTAACATAAACAGCACATTCCAGCTGTAAAGTACTAAAACAGCTTCAAACAATTATATGACCCCACATAAAGTGCTGCTCACAATGCGAACGCCTGAACTTCACAAGACTCCTCAGGACCTATCCCATGTCCGGCCGTGTCTTACTTCGTAAATTCTATTTCACTTTATGGTTGTCGCTCCGACAGGAAAGGTGATACAGCCATACACACATGCAGACAGCCCTTAAGTTTGGCACCATTACTTACAGCTACTCATTTCACATCAATCATTGCCAGGTTAATTTGCAATCGTTGAGCATATAATTGTATTGCATGGCAATATGTCAAGCTTGTGGCAAACTCAGCGCAGAGTAATGATGGTATTCACAAATTCCAGAAATATAGCAGGTGAACACAACACAATTAAGACATTGTCTTACTTCCCATTATCTTGCAATTTGCATTGACATGCATTGTCACCAGCTACAGGAATACCTAATGTGCACATCCCAGGTTTCCTAGCCAAAACTTTAACGTCAGTATAATGGTCATTGCTCATTTGCCTGAGCTTAAGGTTTCCACAGTAATATCCAAACAGAGGCACGCTCTTGCGTCACATCAGGCCTCCTTGAACAGGCCTTACACACATTCCTGTGTGTTGCATAACAATCGAGAGTACATTGTACTGTACACTAAGAATTCCCATACTTTTCAATGAGGAGCTCTACGTACTTCTTACATCACCTCTTTGGTTTTTTGAAGATACTGGCCGCTTATATAGGCCTAATCACTCAACTGGTCACAAATTATGACCTCAATTCCCCAATCATAAATTTTAGTCAATAACATAACCTAGCCCATGGGGCGTGTCACATGCTCAAGCCTTGCTTAGCTCACACAATAAAATCTTCAGGTATGAACCTGAGCCACACACTTCTTGGGCAAGAGACTTTCTTCTTGGGCACAGAGGCCTACAGAGGAATACCTTATCCCAAAGTAGCTCACAGTATAACGAATACTTCACAATTTCATTTTGTAGCTTCGCTACTTGCACAGACATGTAACAAATGTAATTTCTACATGTTGCTGGAAACTTGCTATTTCTAACAGCAAATAGATATATATATATATTTAAGAACTTAAGTTGTCCTTCATTCGAATAACTGCTGAGCTAATCAGGCATTGTTACACAGTAATAACCACCCATCCTGCATCGCAACACTTAGTTCAGCTAGAGGACCTTATAAGCCATTGCTTATCATCAGTCAGAACTCAGCAACAATAATTTAATGCCAGGTTCCTTCTTCTGCGACCAAAAATTCTCATTGGCAAGACATACTTGCCTGTCTGCCACTTTCAAATCTGCAAGAATGTTGTTTATTTTAGACAACATATGTCTACACATAATACAACAATGTCTACTGAGCATTTAATACATTGAATCGTCGCTCATTCGGTGGATATTTCACAAATTGGCAATAACCGTTTTCCTAAATGTCAATCAAACAGATTGTATATTACGACATTTCACATGAATGCGGAGGCATAGGGAATTTAATAACCTTCAGACACTTCCGAACAGATAAAGGCCTTCTTCAATACCCAGCTTCCTTTAGAATTGCTCTTGCTTGCAATGGTCCACCGTCCATGCGAATGCAAAACAGGTTTGCTCAACAGTGGTACATACTTACGTGAAGCAACAGCCTTTCTTGCCTGAAACACAACTGCATCATCAACTTCAGCATCCTTGTCACCATAATAGAACTTGTCATCAGCATCTTAGAACTCGGCATTGGGCCGAGTCAATGCCGTCATTGAATGACCTCAGTCATACTACTACATGTACAGAGGTTCACAATGTTAATATGTCATAAAGAATCATATGGCGAGCGTTAATGCTTCTTGGAATTCTTTGAAGCACCTGTGTACAATCGTAGCTCATTGACTCATACAATTTCATTGGGATGCATGCTTCAGTTCTAACGTCGGTACCCAAAACAGGGTGACCGAAACAGGGTCCTCCAGTGACACACTTTCAATTCATCCACTTCATAAGGGGCTGCCAGGTCAGCCTATCGCTCTTTCTGTCCTGGTACGGCCTTGTCGCACCCAATGCAGGGTTCGGCAGTTATGCATTTTCAATTTCACCAATTATTAAGGGCAACAATACCCTAACAATAATACCTACCGCAACTAAAGACATGTTCTACCGCAATATATCAATCGCCTAATGTCTGGTCATGAAGTCAATGGCAACAAAAACTCGCCATTATTTCGACGTACATTATATACGTCAATTCTTTTACTCTCATGTAGTCATGTTATACCCGGCTCTTTAATCCACAAGGTTCACTCATGACTCATTACACAAGAAACACCTAGAAATAATGAAATTAATTCCCTGAACTTGTGTCAATTTGGGAAGTGCTCAAATTAACTACTCAAACATCTTGGATGGATAACATTGCTGATATGCAATGGCCAGTTCTCCCTGTGCCTTACTGTCCTTTGCCTGCACTATGGCAAAAAAGGGGGGGGGGCAGTCACTGATGAGATCACCTGCACAGCCTCACATATATAGGGGCCTCTGGACTGGCACTCCAACCTATCACTTCCAGTTGACTCAAGGCTTTAAATCTCTTGAATAGATTTAATATGCCGGTTTGGGATCTCATAAATTTATGGCTTTGGCATCAGAGTGCTTTAAAATTCTCGTAGGAAATCTGCTGCCGCCGAAGATCTGAGATGGAATTAGAAGGTTAAACGAACTTACTTGTTAAGTGAAGTTTGACCGGGATTCCATCGATGATCTGAAGGCGGCAGCAGAGTTCATACGCCCGCCTCTCCCAGCCCCTTTTTTCTCGGTACTCTGACGCCAATGCCTACTTTAAAGATTGAAGTTAAATGCTCGAAGCGCCCTCTCTCGTATGAACTCTGCTGCCGCCTTCAGATCATCGATGGAATCCCGGTCAAACTTCACTTAACAAGTAAGTTCGTTTAACCTTCTAATTATTTCCTTCCTACTTTCTAGTGTTGTGAAACAGCCATGATGTCCCTGGGACTGGAACCTCACATCAACAAGAGAACAATAAACCTCAGTGCTGGAAACAAGAGGAAGCTGTCCACGGCTGTTGCCATCC